>LR990232.1:0-180000 GCA_905147385.1 Limenitis camilla
ACTTTTATCGTTACTACTTATTACAACTGCTCAATATATCACTTTATCTTATCTTATTTATTTTAAATTGTTTTATTGATTTATATGTCATATTTTCTATACTATCTTTTAGTACGCAAGTACTAGTTAAAGGGCGCAACATTTATTTAATTTAATCTATATTCATTTATATCCCAAATATAATTTCGCTATATATTTATAAGTCAATTTTCTTATATAATTAACCATTATTCTACTGGGTCTTTACTAAATTACTCTTTCAGAAAATTTTTAAATTATTCGCTTATATACACAATATCAGTCTAATGCGCTTTTGCTTACTTACTTTATCAGGGGTACAGTACCATTTAATTGTTCACACACTTATGCATTATCCTATTTCGCTGTACTATTTTATTTTGTCAGGAGTTCTATAGTTTGAATATATATTTGGGTTGGATTGTATCAATTGTTATTACATACATTATCTTATTTATTCATACTTTATATTAACTATTTTTATTACTTAAGCTAGTTAATATTTTATTATTTATATTATACCAAATAAGCTTTATATTTATGTTTTTACCTATTTATATTTATAACTAGGTACTACCTATTATTAACTCATCGCGTCACGAGGCATGACGGCCGGACTTGTTTCTGGCAACGTCATTGAGTACTTGCATTAGTCCGCTGTTAATATTACGTAATATTCTTATCATACACGTTTATACTGATTACTTTATTATTTCATAGTAACTCATGTGATAGTTAAATCTCTTTATATCATTTATACTAATTATTGTTTTACTTAATATTATATTATAATGCCACTTTTAGTAGTATTATTATTTAAGAACTCTCACGTGCCTACTTGTCAATTAAGAATAATAGGTACTCTGATTTATTTAATTTAATTTATACTAATCCTATATTATTTTGTTTATGTATATCTAGTACTCCTTATATTTTTATCTTAAGCAATCTATATTGTATTATCTTATACATTATCTTGCTTATTGATTTACATGTCACATATTCTCTATCATTATCTAGTATTCGTCAGGCAAATACTAGTCAAGCAGCATTGTGATTGTTGATATAATACATGTTAATTACTATCTCATGTATTATATTGCCCATTATATACTCATATTTATATCTAGCACCTTTTATCATCATCATTTTTAGCAACTGTCATATTCATTTGTCAATAATCTATTCTATTGTGTCTTAATACTCTATTTAATTAGGAGTTTTATACTTTATACTCATAATTTATCCCATTGTGTTTTGCCTTTTTATTTTATCAGGGGCTCTATACTTTCTTTTCATAATTAATTTCATTGTGTTTTGCCTTTTTATTTTATCAGGGGCTCTATACCTCTGCTAACATTGTTAAACATTATAATAATGTGTTATCTCACTATTTTATTCTTTTATATTGCTATTTATATACTTTAATTATATTTAACTATTATTTAATTGATATTGCTTTATTTATTTATCAGAATTCTCAAACACTACTTTAATTATATTTAACTATTATTTAAATTGATATTGCTTTATTTATTTATCAGAACTCTCAAACATTACTTTAATTATATTTAACTACTATTTAAATTGATATTGCTTTATTTACTCATCAGAATTCTCAAACATTACTTTAATTATATTTAACTATTATTTAAATTGATATTGCTTTATTTATTTATCAGAATTCTCAAACATTACTTTTATTATATTTAACTATTATTGCTAAATTTATTTATAAAAATTTTCATATATTCTTTAGTATATTTAGTTATTATTTAAATCTATACTACTGAGTTTGTTTTTTTAGGGGTTTTTATATTACACTCTTATTATATTTAATTGTCATTCAGATTTATACTGCTATATTACAAGGAGCTCCATAAGCTCCATGTAGTATTTTAACTGTATATAACTTCCGTTTAATTTATACAGATATGTTATCTATTACATCTTATTTATTTACAATATTTTAACTTAATAATTCAGTATTAGCATCTCTAGTTGTACATATTGTCTATTAGGATTTAATGATTTGATTTGTCTATTCAAGATTACTCTTCTGGTTAAGTCTGTGAATGTTTTATTAGGATGGAAGTTTCTTTGCTTTGGCAGGGTAGTCCGATCCCGGAAACGGAACCCGGGCGGGTTAACTCTCTTGGACTTGTTACCATTCGGCCTTTAACATGTCGACTGTTTACTGCATAACACATGATAACACAATTACATAAGTCATATATATCACTTCACGTTCACTCACATTCACAGCAAATTACAAGTATTATACTTTGTTAGCCTCGTACAAAGAGTGCTCTTGTTGAATTTATGTTGCAGTGTACGCTTTGATTTATATTTTAGTCATCTTTCTGTTCCACTTAGTATTGCATCAATTTAATCTTAATTTATAATTGTAATACTCAGGTGTTGGGAGCTAGAATCCGGGGAGGCCGTACATCGTATCACGTTAGCGGGTCCCGTCTCCCCCTGGGCTCTTTATCTTTATTTCATTCATTGCACATAAAAACTATTACTCAAATTGATATTACTATGTCTATTTATCAGAAGTCTCTAATATTACTTTTATTATATTTAACTATTATTTAAATTGATATCGCTGAATTTTTTTTTTTTTTTTTTTTATCAAAACTTTCATATATTTTTCTTTTAGTTTATATAACTATTATTTAAATCTATACTATTGAGTTTATCTTTTAGGAGTTTTTAATATAACACTCCTACTATATCTAATTGTCATTCAGATTTATATTGCTATATTATAAGGAGCTCCATAGCTCCATGTAGTATTTTCGCTGTGTGTAACTTTCGTTTAACTTATACAGATATCTTATCTATTATATGTTATTTATTTACAATATTTTAACTTAATTTAAGCATTAGCATCTCTAGTTGTACATATTGCCTATTAGGATTTAAAGATTTGATTTGTCTATTCCAGATTACTCTTCTGGTTAAGTCTGTGAATGTTTTATTAGGATAGGAGTTTCTTTGCTTTGGCAGGGTAGCCCGATCTCGGAAACGGAACCCGGGCGGGTCTACTCTCTTGGACTTGTTACCACTTCGGACTTTAACATGTTGATTATTTACTGCATAACACATAATAACAGAATTACATAAGTCATTTATACCACTTCACATTCACTCACATTCACAGCAAATCACAAATATTATACTTTGTCAGCCTCGTATAAGGAGAGCTCTTGTTAAATTTACGTTTTTCTCGAATGTATGTTTTAATTAAGTTCATCATTAAGATATAATTACAGTCTTAACTTATACTCTGATTTATATTTTTGTCATTTTTCTTTTTTACTTAGTATTGTATAAATTTTATTTAGATTGATTATTGTACATTCAGGTGTCGGGAGCCGCCTGAATAAAAATCTTATCATCATTTCATCATTTGTGGTTTGGGGGACGGACGGCGCTCATATGCATCAAATAGCATTGGGTGTCTTCCTCCCTCACACTATTTCATTAATATCATCATCATATCAGAGTCACGGGGAGGCTGTCCATCGTATCTAATCGCGGGGGCCGCTTCCGTCTGGGCTCCTCATTCGAAAATTTGTACCATTCATTATATATAAAAAACTTTTATTGTAATAATAAGAAACCTTGTGTGGCTAAACGAATATTAATAAAAAAAAAAAAAAAAAAAAAAAAAAAAAAAAAAAAAACCTAACCTAACCTAACCTAACCTAACCTAACCTAACCTAACCTAACCTAACCTAACCTAACCTAACCTAACCTAACCTAACCTAACCTAACCTAACCTAACCTAACCTAACCTAACCTAACCTTTTTTTTTTTTTTTTTTTTTTTTTTTTTTTTTTTTTTTTTTTTTTTTTTTTTTTTTTTTTTGCGTTGGAAATGCGCCTTATGCATACCCCCCGCCAACGAGCGGGAGGTTATGTGGGGCTCTCCTTGATGCCGTCCGCCATTGGGCGAGCGGCGGTTCAAGGCATACCCACTAAAACCAACGGTACCATACCTCCGCTGTAGGGAGGCGCCACGGGAACGCTTACGCACACGACTGTGACGCCTCAGCGGGTCGGCCCGCTCTTATAGCGGGCCTGCACGCCAGGGGGCTCTCAGGGTACACCGAGAGTGGTTACCCCCTTGCCTGACGGCTCCATTCAGGGTGGTGGGAGGAGGTGGGCGAATTGTCGCCTACGCCTCCCAGATCGAGCTCGGCGGCGCGGGTCTGCAGAGGCGTCACCCTCGCGTTCCCGCTCCGCGGCCTCCTTCTGCGAGATTACAGCCTCGCAGAAGTCGACCATGGCCGACCAGCATCTCTCACTCTCGAGCATGGAATGAATCACGCTCGGGAGAGAGAGGTCTCCACCTAGGACCGCCGCCAGGCTGTGGCGTTGAGGTCCCCATCCAGGGCATTCTGCCAGAGTATGATGCGACGTGTCTTCCGCCGCACCACACTCGTGACAGGCCGGCGTCACCTCCCGTCTGGCAATTTGGCACAAATACTTACCGAAGCAACCGTGCCCGGTAAGCATTTGCGTCAGCCGATAGGACAGGACGCCGTGCTGCCTTTCGACCCAGCGCACGATGTGAGGGCGGATCGCCTCGACCGTCGCCAGGCCTGCACTGGGGGACCTCAAATCCTCCTTCCACCTTTGAATCAGGGCTCGTTGGGCTAGAGCCCTGATTCGTCCAACCTCCTCCTCTCTGGGCCGCACACCGGTCGTCCGTAGGCTCGCTCGGAACCGGTACACTTCCGCGTGAACCTCCGCCTGAAGAGCCCAAGGCGGATCGCTCGCGAGAAGTGTCGCCGCCGTCCATGACACTGTACGGTACCCCCGTAAACCTAACCTAACCTAACCTAACCTAACCTAACCTAACCTAACCTAACCTAACCTAACCTAACCTAACCTAACCTAACCTAACCTAACCTAACCTAACCTAACCTAACCTAACCTAACCTAACCTAACCTAACCTAACCTAACCTAACCTAACCTAACCTAACCTAACCTAACCTAACCTAACCTAACCTAACCTAACCTAACCTAACCTAACCTAACCTAACCTAACCTAACCTAACCTAACCTAACCTAACCTAACCTAACCTAACCTAACCTAACCTAACCTAACCTAACCTAACCTAACCTAACCTAACCTAACCTAACCTAACCTAACCTAACCTAACCTAACCTAACCTAACCTAACCTAACCTAACCTAACCTAACCTAACCTAACCTAACCTAACCTAACCTAACCTAACCTAACCTAACCTAACCTAACCTAACCTAACCTAACCTAACCTAACCTAACCTAACCTAACCTAACCTAACCTAACCTAACCTAACCTAACCTAACCTAACCTAACCTAACCTAACCTAACCTAACCTAACCTAACCTAACCTAACCTAACCTAACCTAACCTAACCTAACCTAACCTAACCTAACCTAACCTAACCTAACCTAACCTAACCTAACCTAACCTAACCTAACCTAACCTAACCTAACCTAACCTAACCTAACCTAACCTAACCTAACCTAACCTAACCTAACCTAACCTAACCTAACCTAACCTAACCTAACCTAACCTAACCTAACCTAACCTAACCTAACCTAACCTAACCTAACCTAACCTAACCTAACCTAACCTAACCTAACCTAACCTAACCTAACCTAACCTAACCTAACCTAACCTAACCTAACCTAACCTAACCTAACCTAACCTTTTTTTTTTTTTTTTTTTTTTTTTTTTTTTTTTTTTTTTGTCCCGGGGGAATCTGCTCAACAGATACCCGACCTGCGGGGACAGGTCGGGTTATGCGGGGTTGGTCTGAATGTCTCAGAAGAAGACATTCCATATAACTGCCTCAGAAGGAGACAGCCCGACCCGCTAAACCTAACCGGGGTGTTCCTCACCTCTGCTATCGGGATGAGGCCACGGGATAATATGAGCGCTCCGCGACCTCGTCAGCAGTCGTCCGCTACCGGACCCTCATCTGGAGATACATAAAGGTTCCCCTACAATCTCCGCACAGTGTCGCCCCCGGAACACATGGGGGCGCGCACCCACACTAGGCCTTTCTGTATGGGGAGCAGAAACCCCCGTCCGCTACCCCTAGGCCTGTTCATCAGCGACGTGGTTGCCTATAGTGTCGTCACGTAGGCTCGACGCCGTCGACCGCCTCTGCCTCGTCGCATCGGGTGGGAGCTTGCATCGGCCTCCCTTTCCCTCTCCGACGCTTCTTTCGCTGACATCACGGCTTCAGCAAATGCCGTAACGGCCCTCCACGCCCGCTCTTCGGTTGCCATGGCCTGGATTAGAGCTGATAGTGACAGGTCAGGCCCAATAACCTCCACCAATGCGGCACGGGGCTCCGTCCAGGCGGGACAGACTTGTCTAGTGTGCTGCGCTGAGTCCTCCACACCAATTTCACAGTGGTGGCACACTGGCGTCGGCTCTCTGCGCGCCACCTGACACAGATATCTGCCGAAGCATCCATGTCCAGTCAGCAGCTGTGTCAGGCGGTAGGTAAGGTGGCCAAATTTACGATTAACCCACTCCCCGAGCACAGGTTGGACTGCACTGACCAGCTCGCGTGTAGCTCCCGGATTGCAGCATCTGTCCATCCACACCTCTAGAACTTCCGCCGCTGCGTCGGACCGCCACAAATCAATAATCCTCTGTGGCGGCTCTGCTTGGTCCTCTTCGCGCGCACGTGCACGTCGTCGGTATACCGCCGCGAGGGCTTCGGCTTCCAGGTCCCATGGCGGTACTCCAGCCAGGACGCAAGCCCCCTCGAAGGATACAGTCCGGTACGCCCGGGCCATTCTAAGGGCCATGGTGCGCTGCGGGCGCCGTAACAGGACCGAAGTTTGGGGTCTGAGAGTGCCCGCCCATATGGGGGCACCGTACAGCGCCATAGACTTCACCACGCCAGCGTAAAGCCGACGACATGTTCCGCCAGGCCCACCGATGTTAGGGAGGATTCTCCCGAGGCTTCCGGCTGCAACCACCAGTCTTGGGGCTAAGCGCCGGAAGTGTTCATGGAACGTCCATCTGCTGTCAAGAACGAGGCCCAGGTATTTCATCCAGGGCCTGACAGCGATGGACGCGCCACCCACATCTATTGTGCTATCTCTTGGGGGACCTTTGCGAGGCCCATGGAATACTATAGCCTCCGATTTCTGAAGCGCAACTTCAAGTCCAAGCGCCTTGATTCTTTGGACTACTCCGGACACTCCGACTGTGGCTCGCTCTGCCGCCTCTTGATAGTTCGTGCCGTAGGCCGTCACAAGGGTATCGTCAGCGTAACAAGTCACGCTGACGCCCGGGGGATTGGCTCCTCGCAGCACCCAGTCGTATCCAATGTTCCACAGGAGGGGTCCGAGGACAGACCCCTGTGGAACACCGCACGACATCTTCCATCGCTCCCAGCTGCCATTTTTGGTGGGAAAGATGACTTCCCGGTCCGCGAAGTACTCTGCGACAATGTCTTGCAGGTATAGGGGCACGCTATGGAATTTCAGTGCCGCTAGAATAGTTTCCCACGGCAGGGTGTTGAATGCATTGGAAATGTCTAATGAGACTGCTAGCAACACCCCGCCGTTTAAAACCGCCTCGTCCGCAAGCACCTTGACTCTATTGATAGCGTCTATTGTTGATCGGCCCCGGCGGAACCCAAATTGCGTGCTATGCAGATTTGGTGTGATGGTCTTTGTGAGACGGGCAGTGATAATTCGCTCAAAGAGCTTGCTCGTCTCGTTTAACAGGACTATGGGGCGGTACGCCGATGGTGAATCTGCCGGGCGGCCCTCTTTCCCGAGCAGAACCAGTTTTCCCGCCTTCCAAGTATTGGGGAATACTCTCTGTTCGAGGCATAGGGTGAAGAGCCGTCTCGCCCATTCTCCCACTTCTTCTAGTGCAATGCCAAGCACACGGCCCGGTATCCCATCCAAACCTGGAGCGGTCTTTTTGGTACTGAGTTTATGGACTGCAGATCGCATCTCGTCCTCTGTCACCGGTGGGATACCTGCCTCGTAAGCCTCGTGAGCAACACCAACCATTTGCGGTGGTTCCCACCTGTTCCTTCGGGGGAACAGAGCTTTGACCACTTGTCGCAGGAACTGAGGCTGGAGGCTTGTTGTGACTGGGGGCGTTCTCGGCCTAAGCTGCGCTCTGACGGCTTTATATGGTCTTCCCCACGGATCCCTATTTAGGGAAGCCAGCCATTCCACCCACGACGCTTCCTTGGCTTCGCTTATGGCAATTTGGAGAGCGTGACGAGCTGCTCGGTACCGCTCATAGAGCACATCCTCTTCCGTTTCATCACGCACTCTCCTTCTGCGGGCGCGAGCCAGGCATCGCCGGGCGCGAAGACACCCTTGGCGTAAATCTCGCAGTTCTGCCCGCCACCAATATACCCAGGATTGCGGGGCAAAAGGCTTTGCTCTCGGCATTGAGGCGTCACAAATATTGGTCAGCGCTTTTTCGAGTTTTTCAGCCTCTTCATTAGCATTTTCTGACGTTGTATCTCCACTTGCCCATGTTGCTACGATAGCCGCCTCCCTTGCCAGATCGGGTTTTAAATGTTTCACCACCCATTTGCGGCCATCACCGACTGGGGAAAACGTACCCGTAGTGACTGTGGGCGACGCGGCTATCTTGAAGCGGATATATTTATGATCCGACAGCGTTTCTGCGTCGGTGGCCACTCCCCAGTCCAGGACACGGCGCTCGAGGGGGGCGGAGACGAAGGTGACGTCGACTATAGATCCCCCTTGTCTTCGCACACACGTGTTTTCTGTTCCTCTGTTGAGGACTGCTAGGCCGAGCTCGACCGCCCATTCATCCAGTAGTTCCCCCCGCACGTCAGTTACCGGGGACCCCCAAGCCGACGATTTCGCATTGAAATCTCCGGCGACCAACACGGGGCGGGGGGATGCTCTCGAAATTAGGGTTCCGATCTCTGTCAGCAGTCGTTCAAAGATGGCGACGCCCGAGTTGGGGGAGCAGTAGACCCCAAAGGTCACAATGCCGCCTACAACAGCCATGACGTAGCCCCTACCTTTCACCACTGATTCGATGGCCAGCGACCCTCTGGATCGTGGAACAACTAATGCCACCAGGCCTTCTTCATCGCCTGCCCAATCGTCCCGAGCGGGAACGGCGTACGGTTCCGCGACAACCGCGACCTGGACCTGCCACTCCGCTAGTGTCTGCATGAAAAGATCCTGTGCTCTTGCGGAGTGGTTGAGGTTCGCCTGCAAAAATTGGAGGGCCATCTATATTTTAACTTTTGAGGTAGCCTCTTCACGGTGATGGGGTGGGTCCCTCTGTCCGCTGCCATCCCTCTTCCGCTGACTTGCCCTTGGAGGTTTGGCGGTAGCACACTCGTTCTCTCCCGCTAAGTGGTCAGCGGGCTTCCCATTCTTAGCGCAGAGTAGGCAGTTCGGCTCGTTTTGACATTGCTGGGACTTATGGCCCGACTGCCCACATCTGTAGCATAGACCGATATAGTTTTCGGTGGCCGCGCATTTACCTGCGATGTGGCCATAGCCCATGCAGCGGTAGCAGCGCTGGGGTTTTGGTGGAACGGCTACAATGCGAGCCGATATCCAGCCAACTATTATTCGACCTGCATCCACTATCTTTCTGGCTGCAGCGGCTGGGACGCCAGCCAAGATAGCGCCCGTGGAGCTAATTCTGCCAGCTCTTATGTCCCCTGCGTCGCATGAGCCTGTTTTGGCAATTGCGGTTACCACCTCTTCCTTAGTCACTGAGTCATCTAGGCCACTGACGCGGATTTCGGTGCGCATCACCGGGCGATGCACCTTTACTACGTCAGGGCTCAGAACCTCTCCTAGTTTTGAGGCTAGGATGTCTGCCTTGCTTGCTCCATCTGCACCGCCTATTTCCAGCATTCTGGCCCCTGTAGCCGAGGTTTTAAAGCGTACCGAGTCGATCCCGAGGTCTGCGAGGTTTATCTTTGTTCTGGCTTCGCGCAGTATCGACTCGTATGACACTTTGTCTGTCACCTCAGGCTGCAGAGTCAGCGCTATTGCTGCGGTTTTTGGCAGTTTTACACGTAGCTTTTTGGGGTGAGATGTGTTTTTCCCTGTCTTCTTTAGGTTGCTCTTAACGACTGTGCTCCATGTAGGCGTCAGTGTGGTCTGGCGCTCAGTCAACTGAGGCTCTGTTGTCACTGCATTGGATACCGCCGCTTCTTTAGCAGCCAACGATACTCTTTTTCTCCTCTTCCGTTTTTCCTCCTTTCTGTTTTTCTGTGGAGCCGGTGTTCCAGTCGCCGGGTCGTTTGGTGTTGCTACCTTTTGCATATCCGTGGTTGCAGCCGCAGTTTCGGATGTTTCCTTTCTCTTTACGATTTTTGACTGCGGCCTCAGATAGGGTGCTGGCTGGAGCCTGGCTTCAATGCTCGCTAGGCGAGCATCCACCATCCCCCCAATCGCGCTAAGCGCCTTTTGGGTTATCTCCTCGACTATGCTTGTCGTTGCTCTATCAGAGGGAGTCGCTGACAATTTCCGGCGCAACTCCATTATCTCGCGCCTCATCTCCTCTACTTGCCTCTCGAGAGAGGCATTCGCGCATTTTAGGAGAGCCACTTCATCGGGAACTGTCCGGTTTTGGATTTCCGTGAAGGCTTCTCTAATAGTGTCGGATGCCACCTTGAGGTTTTTTACCATGGTTCCCTTAAGGTTTTTAGACCTTCGGGCCACGTTGTCAATCGCTTCAAGGGATCCGATAACCATTTTCTCGAGGACATCCGAGGGCTGCGCAGATACATTGCATTCTTTGTTAGCCCGATGCATATCTCTCGCTTTCACAACCTCTTTTATTTGGATGTCCACGTCCTCTTCCACTGTGCGCTGTTCCTCCGGCGTTCGTGCCAGGAAAGACTCCTTTGATACTCTTTCTAGAGCTGCGCTTTGACTCGCCTGAAGTCTTCCCCGACCTCTCTTCGATTTGTGGGCCGCACCTTTAGTCGGCACCACAAATGCCACTTCCATAGAATCTGAGTCCGTTTCTGGGGAACTTGGGTCGACGTCCCCTACGCCTCTTTTCCTTAGTCGCGTCGAGTCGGACCTGTCCGCATCTGTTGTGCCAGCGCGGCGGCTGCTGTCCGACAGTGAGGACATTTCCGATTCAGGAAACTTTTGTGCTCGAGCCCGCAGTTCCCTGCGTACGCGTTGATCCTTTTCCTTGCTTGTGTCAGTCGTTTTGGCTTTCAACAATCCTTGGGACTCGCCTTTGTCGATTGTGGGGCCACCCGGGGTCATAACGGGTGCCGCCACCGCGGCTGCAGCCGCCTCCACCACTTCATCCTTAGATTCGGATGCACTGCTAGGACAAAAGTCTGGACCTATTCGGAGACTCATTTTTACTTTTGAACTCTTCATATTTTCTACTAGTGCGCCCCGCTCTACCTGCAACCCAGAGGGGAGGGAGCTGGGGGAGGAATGCCTCTGCGTCTCTGCACACACTAGTGGTAACACACTTTAGCCACCCGCCTGCCACTCCGTTACGGTGGTCAGGACGGGGCCCAGGGGAAACGGCGAGGACGTATGTGTTACTGAACCCCCAACCTAACCTAACCTAACCTAACCTAACCTAACCTAACCTAACCTAACCTAACCTAACCTAACCTAACCTAACCTAACCTAACCTAACCTAACCTAACCTAACCTAACCTAACCTAACCTAACCTAACCTAACCTAACCTAACCTAACCTAACCTAACCTAACCTAACCTAACCTAACCTAACCTAACCTAACCTAACCTAACCTAACCTAACCAGTCGCGCGCCAGCCGCCATAGCGAACGGATCGTTTTTGCGAAGCTCCGCGTTCGAAAAATCGTTTTTCTGTTATATTGTAGTGCTACAGTGATGATTTATACATCAAAAGTTGCGCGCTGACGTCCCTCACCCATCTGTGAAAAAATTTTGAAAAAATTTTGTGATTAACAGTTTAAAATCATCGAAAAACAGTGGAAAAAAGTGTTTTTTGAATTTTAAAATTAGTTTGAGATGAGATAAAATTCTGTTTTATACCTCATAATACGCGGAATCACTTTCTCCATCTAATAGTGCAAAAATTTCTTCTAAAAATTTACGGGAAGTGCATTTAAATCCCGAAAAACATGAAAAAATAGTGTTTTCCCCAAATAACTTTTGCGTTTAAGGGGACGCACAATAGTTTTAATAGTGCATTGGATAGGCCTAGAGGAGACCTACAAATAGACACCTCACTCATATTTTTAAGTGGAGTTTTGACGAAGTTAAAAAATTTTCCTTGTTTTTGGCGGTTACGCCACTTTGGCTATCAACATCAGACCCCAGTGTAGTGTATGCTCTACAAGTAGACTCAAGTGCACTTTAGACCTGGACATTTTAAATGGACCTTTTACAACGAGCCCAGGCCGATTTATGACGATTTTGCGGTCAAACAAAAATCCGACCAAATTCGGACCCCCGTAGCAAAATTTTGAAAGCGGTGACCTACCCCAAAATTTATTAGGTTCTTTTGTCCGTCTCTCCTTCTACGCCCCACAATTTTTAGTTTCTACACCCCCCATACAAAATTATCTTTCAACAGACCTTTTATTATAAAGTACCCGACAAACCGACCGCAGTACAGTACTGTTAACGTGGTTTTCTTTGTTTACGTTTTTGTTTTCTTAATATCTCCCCCATTTTTCATCGTAGACTTTCCAAATTTTCACAATATCATTTTTTTATCTAGAGTTACCCGTAGAATTTAAAATTTTTTAACTTATCCCCCCCACAAAAAAGCTATTTTCAGTTTCGAATTACGTAAACAAAGAATTCGAACGTCAATAACTTTGGCTACAGACTTACTACAGCGTTGGCGAAAACGTTGACGTATTCGTCTCGTTTTCGCCCTCCTACTGACATATTACACAACCCCCCGACCCCCCCTCTTTTTCCCCCAAAAATTTCCTTTCTTTTAAAAACTTATTTCCTCCCAAATAAAATTTTAATTGTGCTTCCCCTCTATTTATAGCCCGCTGAGTCCGTACCCGGTCTCAGTTTTTAAATTCACCCCCTTTTTCCCCTCCAAAAGCCCCATTTGCAGAAACTTGTCAGCATCGTTCAACTTTGTCCCCTTATAACTTCATCCCCATAGTGCTGACCCCCCCTTTTTATTTTTTAGTCCGCTAGTGTTTCTCTTCAAGATACACTAGCCGTTTAGTTTGTATTTTTCACGCGAAGATTCGATTTTTGGCGAATTTTCTCCCGGGGGCGCTACCCAAGCCGCCATTACCAACTAAGTTGGTAATGCCCGTAGCTCCTCGGGGGAGCGAGCTAGAGCGAATCTGAGTGTTTTTCCGTTCTTTCAAGAGAAGCGATTATAAGGGCAACCTACAAATACCGCATCTCAAAACCCCCCTCCCCCCACTTTTTTACACATTTTTGGTGTTATCTCCCCCATTTTTAAAGATTTCTTCAAAATCTTTTTTCCCTTGTATAGTCCTCCCCGGGCCCTACCTGATTCCATATTTTTTTTCCCCCCCTCCCCCCTTCCCCCAATTTATTTTTATTAGATTTTTGTATTTACATGTAATATACTTACAAATTAAACTGACCAGGTTGAACACCCCTCTCCCCCTAAACCACCCCTCCCCAAAAAATTTTTCTACAAATGACAGACAGATACCGCTTTCAAAGATGAGCGACGACAACACTATGGCCGCTGGTACTGCATGTGCTACCTGCGCCGCTGACACCCACACCACCATCACTTCACCCACAGAAGTCATCGCTGACGCCATTAGCACTGACTGTGCCGTCAGTATTACCACTTGCACCTCTGCCATCTACAGCTCCACCATCATCACAGCATCGACCGCAGGAGCCGTCGCCGCCACCAGTGGCACCCACTGCGCGGCGGTCACCACCACTTGCATCACCGCCACTGCAGAGAAGACCGCGACTCCCACCACCTCTGCGACCTCTGACGCCGTCGCCGCCCTCACCGTTGCCGCCCCCACCAAAGCAGCGAAATCGAGAGACGCGCTCAGGTTTACCAGCGCCGATCTTCCCATCTCCTCGGCCTCTGCCGGCGAGGTCACGGACCTGGCCTCCTTGTGCAGGGTCATCTCTACGCTGTCGGACACTATCATCAAGTTGACCTTCATAGGGAAAAGTGTCACGGCAGCTAACAAGAAGGCCATTGCAGCCTCTGCGGCCGAATGCAAAAAGGCTGTGGTGGGCTTCGGCCGACTCACCACCAACATCTCCATGGATTCACCGTCCACCACATCTTCATACGCATCTTCATCCACGTCTCCATCTGCGCCTTCACCAACGTATCCACCAGCCATTGTCGACGCCACCACTGTCGCCACACTTCGAGCAGAACTACAGGTCTGCACTAACGAGGTGAAGAAGCTGCGCAGTCAGATAGCTGCCCCCACCAACCCGTCGCGAAATTACGCTAGTGTGGCTGCCTCATCTGCACCTGGCGGCAGGCCATCTGACACATCAGCCACGCTACAGCAACAACAACAGCAGAAGAACCAGCCACGGCCTACTCTACTTCCTCAACCACAGCCTACACCTACTCACATCACGCGTCCGTCCATAGTGGTGGCCACCAAAGATCCGGTGGGCACCAGACAGGAGGCGGTCGAGGCCTTCCGAAAGAGTATTAGCTTTCGGGAGGCTTCGTATGGCCCGGCTAAAGTCGTGTCATTGTCGAAGGGGAAGCTGAGGGTGGAGTTCGACGCGGCTTCTGACCGAGACGATGCGTTGCGACGTATCAATACATCCCCCACCTCCCGCGTTATGGCTGAGCCCGCCAAACAACTGAAGCCTATGTTCATCCTCAAGGGGATAGCAAAGGACATGCCCGTGGACGATCTAGTTGCTGTCCTCTTGAGGCAAAACCCTGAGTTCAGTACCTTTTCCTTGGCTGACATCTCTTTTAAATTTAAGCGCAGCAACAACCGGCGCGAAGACATGTATAACGCCGTCTTCCTGGCCAGCCCGCGGCTGTTCCGCGCTGTGATGCGGATGGAGCGCCTGCGCCTCGACCATCAGAGGGTGCACGCGGAGGAGTTCTCTCCGTTCCTGCAATGCAGGAAGTGCCTCAACTTCGGCCACATCCATAAGCACTGCAGAGCGGGACAGCTGCGCTGCGCCCACTGTGCCGCTACCAACCACACGGAAACCGACTGCCCTGTTAAAGGTACAAACAACACTATCAAGTGCTATAATTGTTGCGCTCACAACGGTAAATTCACCCACAAACACGACGCACTACACAACGCGACTTCACAATCATGCCCCGTCTTGAAATCCGTCCGAAGCCGACTAACTAAAATCATAGACTATGGATCGGATTTATAAAAACGAATTTCTTCAGTGCAACACAGACAGATCCAAACACTCATTTCACGAGCTCATCACACACTTCATCAACAGCACGCACACCATAGCGCTGATCTCTGAACCATACACCGGGGCTGGGAATGAGGTTAAATCAATTCGCGGTCTCAATATTTTTCAATTCCCTAGTAAAGGCAGAGTTAAAGCTTGCATCGTTACTAAACCTACAGTTAATTGTATCGGTCTTTCCCAATACTCTTCCCCCAACCTGTGTGTGGTCCGGATGTTGGTTGGACACAAACCCATTCACATTGCATCCATATATATCGAACCCGACACAGACATTCACAACACTATGGATCTCCTTGAGATTTTCCTCAAGGAGACTCCTCACACACCCCGCATCGTGGGCGGCGATTTTAACGGTTGGCATCCTATATGGGAGAGCGACAGGGCCAACAACCGCGGGATCGATGTCGTCGATCTCGCCCACTCGACGGACCTCTTTCTGTGCAATACAGGCAACACCCCCACTTTCGAGGCTGTCACCCACGGGCGGGTACGCTCTTCAATCATCGACCTCACGTTTGCTTCGGACAGTCTACACCAACACATAACAGATTGGCAGGTTGATTTATCGGCCTGTCCTTCCTCCCAACACAACGCTATCACATACACATACAGCTACTCCCAACACAACACTCAACTATACACAAACACAAGCACATTTATGTACAAAAACAATAAAGCCCAGTGGTCAACTTTTAAATCCTCACTTCTCACACAATTAGCCGACTCTAACAACGAAATACTCGATATTGATATTAACACCCTGGACACGCTCCAACTCGAGCAGTTCATCGACTCCATCACGAACACAATACACACCGCTTGCAGGGAGTCCATGCCCGTAAAGGGCCCTGGCTGTAAAGCCTCCCCACCTTGGTGGACTGACAATTTGGACGGACTCAAACGACAAGTGATTGACCAACACCACAAACTACACCGCGCCAAAAAGAAAAACGAGCCCATCGATCTCTTGGCTGCTAAACTGAAGTCCCTCAAGGAGACATACGCGGAGTCGTTAAAAGCTGCATCTACGGCGAACTTTCGGGAGTTCTGCCAGTTACAGACAGGCGAAAATGTTTGGTCTTTAACGAACAGGCTCCTGAAAGATTCGGCTCCACGTCGCCCTCCTACCACCCTTAAAGTGGGCGACAGGTTCACCAAAGACACGACAGAGACCGCGACAGCACTACTCCACAACTTTTATCCCGACGACTCTCCTGACACTGAACCTAGACACACTGACTTAAGATCTCACGCAAGCGACCTCCCCTCGACTGAAGACGACCTTCCCTTCCACCGTGAGGAAGTTCTCGAACTCCTCAGGACAATGAACCCCAAACGAGCGCCAGGACTTGACCATTTTACATCTGACATTTGCCTCCAATTTACAATATTATATCCCCAACTTGTGACTGACTTGATGAATCGCTGCCTGACTCTACAGTACTTCCCCAGACAGTGGAAGAGGGCGTATGTTAAAATCATCCCCAAACCAAACAAGACCGACCACAGTGAACTTGGTTCGTATCGGCCTATTGGTTTGTTGCCGGTGTTCGGAAAGCTGTTGGAAAAGCTTTTTATCCGCCGAGTCACTCACTGGGCGGATAAAGCCAATAAACTGAACCGTAACCAGTACGGATTCCGGCAGCAAACCAATACCACGGCCGCTATCAGTGCCGCTATTGGCGCCGTTAAACGGGCCCGCTCTGATCATCTTCACACTGTGGCGGTCTCTCTGGACATAAAGGCCGCGTTCGATAACGCATGGTGGCCCGCCCTCTTCCATAGACTCAGACTCATCAACTGCCCTAAAAATATTTACGGACTCATCCAAAACTATACTCAAGACCGGACTGTGACCCTCGACCACGCAGGTACCAGAGTGTCGAAACACATGACCAAAGGCTGCATTCAGGGATCTACCTGCGGACCCATACTGTGGAACATTATACTTGACGAACTCCTTGACATTGAACTACCGGACGGATGCCATCTTCAAGCCTTCGCAGATGACGTTTTACTCGTTGCCTCTGCGAAGGATATAGACACCCTGCAATCCATCACTACACAAACACTCTCGTCTATTGTGATGTGGGGCAAGGGGGTCAAGTTGACCTTCAGCCCATCCAAGACCCAGGCCATTGCTTTTACTAAAAAGGCAAAAACGGCCCGCATCACTATGGACTCTCACGCACTACACTTCCAGAGTGACATCAAATTTCTAGGTGTCATCATGGACGAACGCCTCACCTTCACTAAACATGCACAACACGTCATCGCCAAATCCTCACGCATCTTCAACAAACTTGTACTCTACTGCCGTAATACTTGGGGAGCCCATCCCGAAAATATCAGGACGATATATACTCACGTCATTGAACCCACGATCACCTATGCCGCTGGGGTCTGGGGCCATGCGGCTAGGAAAAAGTGTGTTAAACGTCGTCTCCTCAATTTGCAACGTGGCTTCGCTATCCGTGCACTCAAAGCCTTCCGAACCGTTTCCACCTCCGCTGCTCTGGCTCTCGCCCAGTTCACTCCCCTTGACCTCAAGGTTAGCGAAGTCCACTTGCTGGAAACTACAAGACTGACTCACTCTACTGACTATCTTCCGGGGGATGTCCCTCTTGAGATACCCACCCCTCCCCGCACTTTGCTCCATCCGGCCCAACGGGTCACTATATCACCCCAGATTTTAGACAATCAAAACGACGTTCAACTTTTTCACTCCACCCTACCACACGACACTGCCCATATCTATACTGACGGCAGCAAGCTGGAGGACGCGGCGGTCGGGGCGGCTTTCATTTGCTATCGAGAAGGGACGGTGGTCGCTCGTAGGAAATTTAAGCTGCACGACAGCTGCACCGTCTTCCAGGCTGAGCTGTTCGCCATCTTACAGGCCACACAATGGGCTTCCCTCCACAAATACTCACACACGGCCATCCACACTGACTCTCTTTCCTCTCTACACGCAATTCAGCATCGCAGCAGCACACACCCACTGGTCTCTCAAATACATGCATCACTCCACAATTGCAGCAATAATATAGCATTTGCTTGGGTTCGCGCACACGTTGGAATCGAGGGGAACGAGGCCGTCGATCTGGCCGCGAAGGAGGCGGCTCGCCTACACTCCTCTCCTCATTACCTCCGATTCCCCATCTCCTTCGTCAAAGCCAAAATAAAATCGGAAACTTTCTGCACATGGCAGAACAGATATAGGAGCGAGCCTCAGGGGCAGTACACCAAAAACCTCCTCCCCAACCTGACTGACATAGGCGAGCTCTGGAAGCGCACTCCAATCACATTCACTCTCACTCAGGCGCTGACGGGGCACGCTTACGTCAGACAATACCTCCACCGCTTTCACATTATCACCCACAACACCTGCCCCTGTGACGATACTTCTGTCCAGTCCATGAACCACATCCTATGTGACTGCCCCAGGTTCGCGTCTCGCCGACTCGATCACGAAATACTCTGTGAGAACTTCAGCATCTCACCTTACAACATCCGGGAGCTAATGGCGCGGGACTCCGCCCTCAGCTCCTTCGTAGAATTTGTTAGCTTCATATTCAGCAACCTAAAAGCGTTCAATAATAGCAGTAGTAATTAGTTACAGTTGTTTAAGATGTGTAAATTCTACAATATTTTTATTTGTTTAAGTTTTAAGTTCGTTTTTTATCTTTCACTGGTTACCCTAGTTTGATCTGTAAATAGTATTCCTCCGTCTTCATTATATCATTGTAAATTCCGTTCTGTAAATAAAAAATTAGTTTAAGTTTTATATTTTAGTATGTAAGTTTTGCTGTTAATAGTTAAAAATGTCTTATTATTAAAATTTCTTTATTTGTGTTCGTATGTTAAAGCCTGCTCTAATCGCTCCGGCGTGCGGCTATACTTTTGTGTAGTAGGTAAAAGCCTGCTCTAAACGCTACGGCGTGCGGCTACTCGTGACTCACTGCCAGAGAACTCACTTCCGACAAACGTACCAAATTGCAGCCGCCGGAATTGGGTTCTCTACAGCGACAATTTGCATTATATAACCCGACTAAGAATTATAATAACGTGTAACAATTTAGTATAATAAAAAAAAAAAAAAAAAAAAAAAAAAAAAAAAAAAAAAAAACCTAACCTAACCTAACCTAACCTAACCTAACCTAACCTAACCTAACCTAACCTAACCTAAGGCTGCGCTATATCCAACTTCTATGCCACTTACAGCAGACATTTCGTATTTAGGCTACTAAAGATAGTTTCTTCGGTGGTATCTCCTAGACATGTAAACATTAAGTAGACTGCGCTATATCCAACTCCTCAGCCACTTCGTATTTAGGCTACTAAAGATAGTTTCTTCGGTGGTATCTCCTAGACGTGTAAATGAAACCTGGCTACACGAGGGCGAAGAGGCTCGCGCACCGAGAGTGTCCGGCTATCAGTTACGACACATCCCGCGGCCCAGGAGCGTGCGTAGCCGTGGCGGCGGCGTCGGCTTCTATGTGAGGAAGGGAGTCTCAGCCCGCACCGTCCCTCATCCCTCCCCCTTGCAAGTCCCAGTTGACCAAATGTGGATTTCTTTAAATATAAACAAGCAGCGACATATAATTGGTACGGCGTATCGACCGCCTTGGTTAAATTGTAACTTATTTTTTGATGCATTAACAGATACAATAATTTCTCTTGGCCAATACGACCATCTTATTCTACTTGGAGATTTTAACATTGACTTTATAGATCCCGACTATAAGTATAAAATTCTCTACGATTTTTTAGTTTCATTTAAATTACACAATTTTATCACCGAACCTACACACTTTACAAATGATAATCAATCCCTAATAGACTTATTCTGTTCTGATATTGATGTTTTGAATGCTCACGCATATCTCATACCTGACTTGGGAAGACATGCTCTTGTGCTTGGTGAAATTAAAATAAAAAAACCGAAACCGATACCTCATTGTATTACGTACAGACCTTTAAATAATATAAATCTTGTAGATTTTAACAAGGATATTGACGATATCAATTGGTCTAGCCTATGTGAAGTTGATTCCATTAATAAATTGGTTAGCCTTTTTAATTCAATTTTCTTAAACTTGTTCGATTATCATTCGGCTTTTAAAAAACTGACTATTAAAGAAAATTTTCAACCCTGGCTCACAAGCATTATTAGACACATGATGACTTTACGTAATAAGGCTTTTTCCGAACATAAGAAGATTGACTCTGAAGAAAGTAAAGCACAGTACAAGGTTTTAAAACACTTAGTTATCTCAAGTTTACACTATGAAAAGTGCGCCTACTTTAAACATCACATAACTTGTTTTCTTAATTATCCAAAATATCTTTGGGAAACCCTAAAAAAGACCGTACTGCCTAATTTCAAAGTAAACTCTGAGCTTCCGGAATACTTTGCGAATCCAGATGAAATAAACAAACATTTTCTAAATATACCTGATAAATATTGTACAAAAATGTCAAATCTTACATATTTTGAATTTCATCGTTTTAATAATTTTTTAAGATTTAAGCTTGATACTGTAGATGATAATGTTGTGGCTAAGATTATTCTTAATATGAAATCAAATGCGATGGGAATTGATAATATCTCAAGAGACATGATCATATTAACCTTGCCCTCAACGTTGCATATAATAACAACTTTAATTAACAAATCTATCAGATATTCTGAGTTTCCTGAGGAATGGAAAACGGCAGTAGTTCGTCCTATTCCCAAAGTTAGTAATCCATCTGATATAACTCAACTGCGTCCTATTAGTCTCCTACCGTATCTATCAAAAATATTGGAAAAGGTTGTGTATCTACAGTTATCCAATTTTTTGGAGGAAAATAATATACTTCCTTCGCTCCAATCGGGGTTTAGAAAGGGTCGTAGCACAGCTACTGCACTAATAAACGTCATTGATGACATTTTATTAGCCCAAGACACTGGCATGGCTACAATCCTCACTCTGTTAGATTTCTCCAGGGCTTTCGATTCGATAAATATCTCTTTATTGTTATCTAAGCTATCATACTATGGTTTCGATATCTCAACTGTACGTTGGTTTGATAGTTATCTATCTAATAGAAAACAATTTGTGTCATTAAAACTAAACGATGGTTCATACTTAAACTCCGAGCCGAGGCCAGCAGCTAAAGGAGTACCACAAGGTTCTATCCTTGGTCCTCTCCTTTTCATTCTGTACTCTGCGGACATAGTGAAGAGTATAAATCATTGCAAATATCACTTATACGCTGATGATCTTCAGTTGTATCTTTCTTTTCCTCCTGAAGCTACTGAGGATGCCACTAAGCTAATTAATGCGGATCTCGAGCGTATTTCACAGTGGTCGTCTGAAAATTCGCTTTTTCTTAATCCTTCCAAATCCAAGTATATGGTACTAGGTACAAGAAAACAGGTTCTAAATGTTGGAAATGATAGAATAAATTTAATGATTAATAACAACTATATCGAAAGGGTTTTTGTAATGCGGAACCTTGGACTTACATTCGAGCCTAATCTACATTTTGAAACGTATGTTCTAGAATTAGCACGTAGCTGTTTTTATCGAATTAAAGTGTTGTACAACTTAAGACCGTTCATCAAAACTGAACTCAGAATAAAGCTTTGCGAAACGCTAGTTTTATCTAAGCTTAATTATTGCCTCAATGTCTATGGACCTCTTCTGCTTGCTCGTTCAACAAGACTTCTTCAGCGTGTCCAAAACGCTTGTGCTAGATATATTTTTAACATTCCACCACGCACTCATATTAAACCTTACCTTGATGCTGCCAAGATACTGAATATGAAATCTCGTATCGACCTTCACTTTGCCACCCTGTTATTTGGAGTGGTAAAAACAAAATCTCCTGGATACCTATTTGAAAAACTTAACTGGCGCACTTCCATTTACTCTAGGTCTGCACATTTTCCTTTGTCTTGTCCCCGTCATGCTTCTGCAGCTTTTCGAGGAAGCTTTCGCTATCTAGCTACAAAATGCTGGAATAATTTGCCTCCGCCACTACGCATCGTCAAGTCAGTCTCGTCCTTTAAAAAAAACTTAAAGCAAGTTATTCTTACACTACAAATAAACACTCCACGATAGCTTAAGTTTCCATGTACAAACAGAGTATTTTTTAATTCTTGTTTAAATTTTATTTATTATTTATATTATTACTTTTATTGATTCAACCACTTAAACTTATTTATTAACACCTTCATCTAATTTATCTTTAAATGATATTACCACACACTCGCACGTCTCACTCGCGGGAGCCGGCAGAATATCAGTGGCTGGTGTTTAAGTCTTTTGACTTGACAGCAGCTAAAATGCTGAGCCGTCTCCTTTTTCTCAGAATTACACACTGGTGTACTAATTAATTAACTTGTAGGTTCTATGTTCTATGTTTCATACAGTGTGTTTTTTTTGGAAATAAATGTCTATCTATCTATCTATCTATCTATCTATCTATCTATCTATCTATCTATCTATCTATCTATCTATCTATCTATCTATCTATCTATCTATCTAAACATTAAGTAGGCTGCGCTATATCCAACTCCTCAGCCACTTACAGCCGACATTTCGTATTTAGGCTACTAAAGATAGTTTCTTCGGTGGTATCTCCTAGACATGTAAACATTAAGTAGACTGCGCTATATCCAACTCCTCAGCCACTTCGTGTTTAGGCTACTAAAGATAGTTTCTTCGGTGGTATCTCCTAGACGTGTAAACATTAAGTAGGCTGCGCTATATCCAACTCCTCAGCCACTTACAGCAGACATTTCGTATTTAGGCTACTAAAGATAGTTTCTTCGGTGGTATCTCCTAGACATGTAAACATTAAGTAGACTGCGCTATAGCCAACTCCTCAGCCACTTCGTGTTTAGGCTACTAAAGATAGTTTCTATTCTATTTTATTATTTTTAACCAATTTAGGAAGAGACTTGTATCTAAGATACAGGCTAGGCCTAGTTTAGATACTTGTCAACATAGTAAAAAATACACTACCAAAACAAAACCTAATAAATAATAAAAAAAATTTAATAAATAAAGTTCCTATCATAAGTGGTCGAACTTAGCCTTCTTTGTTTTTGTTACATTCTTTTAAAAGATTTTTATGTTCTACCCACATAGTAACTTTATGTTAGGTAATTAGTTAAAATGAACATTGTTATAATTTTTAGCATAAGTTGTATTGTGTATCTTTTAGAAGCAATAAAGATTATTATTATTATTATTATATTATTCTTCGGTGGTATCTCCTAGACATGTAAACATTAAGTAGACTGCGCTATATCCAACTCCTCAGCCACTTCGTGTTTAGGCTACTAAAGATAGTTTCTTCGGTGGTATCTCCTAGACGTGTAAACATTAAGTAGGCTGCGCTATATCCAACTCCTCAGCCACTTACAGCAGACATTTCTTGTTTAGGGTACTAAAGGTAGTTTAGTGATTCTGCTACCTTAGGTATATTTAGAAGTAGAGATAAATTATATGAATTATATGGTATGAGGCAATATAATCGGGATCCAGTATTTTTAGAACGCGTTAGGTGTTATTCTAAGATCTTTAAAAGTGTTTGCATCCAGGCAAAGGCAATTTATATTAGAAACAAAATACTTAACTCAGACGATAAAATAAAGGCTACCTGGGATATTATTAATAGCATAACTGGAAGATCTAAAATAGAAAACGAACCAATTAAATTAAATGTTGATAATATATTAATTAATTCTGCAGAAGAAGTGGCAAGCACGTTTGAAAAATTCTTTACTGATATACCTATCAAAGTAACATCTGCATTAAAATCATCGCCCTTAGATGCTATTTCTCTACTTAAAAATAAACTCCCAGGCTATGCTGATTACTTTGAGTTTAAACATATTACTTCATTTGATATTTTATTATAGAAACTAACGTGGTAAACACTCACGTATTATTGTGGTAGATTGGTACTACAGTTTCGATCGCATTGGGCGATCTTCTTCAGCTAGTGGACGCGCTCGCGGTGGCCGCTCGGCGAACATTGCAGTGTACAATAATACGTGAGTGTTATCATTTGATATTATTAAGAATTTCAGGACACTTAATATAAAAAAAACTGGTGATTTATGGGACATCTCAGTAAAAATATTAAATACAATAATCAATAATATTGCCCCACATCTAGCTGATATTTTTAATAAATGTGTCGATACAGGAAAGTTTCCGGACTTAATGAAGCACAGTAAAATAATACCTCTAAATAATAATACCTCTAATAAAAATGGAAACAGGAAAGATCCCGGTAACTATAGACCAATCTCTATATTACCATCACTGTGTAAAGTTTTTGAAAAATTTATTTTAAACCAACTTTTAGAATATTTAATGAAAATAAACTATTTCATAGTGAACAGTATGGTTTTACTAGGGGTAGGTCAACATCAGATGCTGGAGTTGCTCTTCTTAAGCATATTTATGAAGCATGGGAGAAATCACAAAATGCGATTGGTGTATTTTGCGATTTGTCCAAGGCCTTTGATTGTGTTCAACATGAAACACTTTTAAAATAAAACATTTTTACCGACTTCGAAAATATCAATTATTGTATATTATTGTCCTAATAAAGGGAGGTTAATAAATAAGCTAATTATTTCTTACTTTTTAGTGCATTCTTTAGAGTTTGAAGTCGTTTCAATTTTTTGTTAAAAATGTTTTATTTCTTGGTTTTTAGTGAATATGTTCTGAAACTCATTTATCGTTCGTCCACTAATTCACTCTCTCATCTGTTTACTTATTTAATCACTCACTAAATCATCAATTCACCATTTACAAAGTATCTACTCACTCAACCATCATCTCAACTACTAAACTGTACCACTCTACTCGCACTTCCATCTCCAATCTACTGCACCCACTAAACAGATAGCCTTCAGCTCTTCAAAAATTATAGATAAGAACCATCTAGATCATCTGAAAATCGAGTATAAGCAACCGCACCAAAATTTGTTCATTTATAACGTTATTCTACGATGTCACAGAAAGATACACAGGTACACTGTTAAACTTATAAAACAATGGCATCTTCATCGCATCTGCTTCCACACAAAACATCCCATTCTTTCAGGAGCTGCGATGTCACAGACAGATTCACATTTACATCTCAAACTTGGAAAACAATGGCATCTTAATCCCATCTGCTTACACGCAGAAAAATTCGCATTAAAATCGGTATAGTTATTCGGGAGCTACAGACAGACAAACATTACCATTAAAAAAATTACTTATAGCCAAAGTACTCTTTAAGACAATTCCATTAAACCCAAACACGACTAGTTTACGTTGTCCCATCAGGCATGAACCCTCATTTATCATCTCTAGCGGGAAGACTCAGCTCAGCTGCCTACGCAGTAAGGAGAGTCAGACAAATGACCGATATTAACACTGCTAGGCTAGTTTACTTCAGTTACTTTCACAGTATTATGTCTTATGGCATTTTACTGTGGGGTAGGGCCGCGGACATTGAATCCATTTTTATTCTTCAAAAGAGAGCTGTTCGGGCCATTTATAACTTAAGAGCGCGGGATTCCCTTAGAGATGTATATAAAAAAATATACGTTCTTACAGTCCCATCTCAATATATATATTGTAATATTTTGTTCATTTACCAGAATATTCATTTGTATTCAAAACACAGTGACAAATATAATTTTAATACTAGAAACAGAAATAAACTTATCTAAAATAAACTTAATAAACTTACGCATCTTTAATAAGATCCCACAGCCTATATTAGACTTGCCACTTCAACAATTTAAAACTCGGATCAAGAAGTCATTAATATATAAAGCATACTATAATGTACAGGATTACTTAAATGATGAGAATGCTTGGAGTCTAAGTGACGTTGGCTCTCAAGTTAAATGATTTGTATAACAGACTATGTAAACATGGCTTTTTGAAAAGAGCGACTGTTGAGTTTCTGGCCGGCTCTTCTGACCTAATAAATAGAGATTAATAAATAACGGAATTATTTCTTACTTTTTAGTGCATTTTTAGCTTGAAGTCGGTTTTGTTAAACGTAGTTTTTTTTATTTTAATTACTGTTGTATGTAAATATTCCCTGATATTTTTGTCTACTATTAACATTGACGATGGGTACCAAGAGTTCATTATATTTGTTTGCTTACTTTATGTGGTGAGGTGTACACGTAAAGATATTTCTGCACGATAAGGCACACGCGGACGGAGTTGCGGGCACAACTAGTAGGTAATAAAATACTTTTTGTAAACAAACGAGTTTATTTCGTCTCTATCAAAAGAAATTCGACTTATCTTCGATCACTTTAATTCGTCGTATAAACTATTTATATAATATAATATTATTTACAATAATAATAATAAACGCAGTGCGACGGACCTATCGCCGATTGACAGCGACCGGTTGAGATAAATATAACAAACGAACATAGTGTCTCGTTTTAAGTTGCTTAATTTATGATTCAAGTGATGGTGGTGATAGTGGTTGTCAACGCGGGGGCGGGGGGCGCGGTTTGGCCGCTGCGTACGCGATCTCAGAGAGGCGCACGTCGATAGGGGCGCGCTCGTCGTACAGCGTGGGCGCCTGCAGGATGATGCCCGCCGACCCCACCAGCACCGCCAGCGTGAAGATCCACAAGAACAATCGATCCAGCACCATCGCCACGTACTTCCAGTCCTCTTTCACCTGATTCAACACAAAACACTCAATGTTATCACCTGCGAATACCAGTCAAATATTAGTACCTAAATTAATTTTGTTAAATTAATTCTCACTCTTGTTGATTCCTCTTCTTTCCTAGTCTGATCAGCAATATAGTTAATGCCGTCAATAGCCTTATGTAGTTCAGGGCAACGATGCCATCTGCGCAGAGCGTCGCAGAGTGCAGGGGCGTCGTGCAGACGACACGCCCCTGGGGATGGGGACCCTTCCTCAATCCCTCCCGTTGCGTTTAATGCGCCTCCTGAGCCCATTCCAACTGGTCCCACGATCGGCGACCACCCTTCACTTGTCACCAATCCTGCGCTAAAAATAGAATCAAGTAATTGATGTTCTCGTATATGGAAATTAGTTTTGGTTAAAGATTTATAGTAAAAACTTACAAGCGACTACGATGTGGATCGAGGCGATAGTGTGGCCGTCGCATCACTAACAGACGTGGCAGCACATGTATGAACACGCGGCGCACCCAGGGCGCCATGGTGTGCGTCTGTGGCGATCGGAAGTGCACGTTCAGCACCACGACCGTTACGCAGATGCTGAAAAAAAAATTGCAACTATTCTTATATAGAATTTCATTGTTTTTTTATTAGGATTCTAATAGTGTGGAGCACAAAATTTTTAACCCCTTCAACTAAGCTAAATGCTTGTATTAGGAATGGGCCACGTTACAAGTCAAATGACTGAGATTTGAACCTACGACTTATCGATCGTGAATCCAATGCCTAAGCCGCTGAGCCACTGACGCTGATTAGAAACTACAGGTGTCATAAATAAATGTTGTAAAAAATATTTAGACAAAACTTAATAACTGAGTAGAAAAACCGAATTGTCAAATATCAAATGTATAATTTATTTAAGATTGATGTTTATAACTCACCTAAAAGTATCAAGAATCATAGTAAATAGAACGAACTTGCCAAGCAATGGCACAACGAGTGAGGTAGGTGGTATAATTTCAGCGAGCAACAGGAAGAACACGGTGAGCGAGAGCAGGATAGAGATAGAGAGCGAGACCTTCTCGCCGCTGTCGGAGGGGAGGTAGAACACCAGCACGGTCAGGAACGAGATGCCCATGCAGGGGATTATTAGATTCACTGTGTAGAACAGTGTCTTGCGCCGCATCGTTATGTTGAACGTTATATCCAGATATGGCTCATCACAGCACGTATAGAACTTCTCATTTCTGCGAAAAAATTATAAATATGTTAATCAAAGGAAATTACAACCATTGTCTAAGATATATTTCAAATGCGAGATTTATATTATTATCTTGCTACATAATTTAAAGGTATCGTAGTTGCTAATTTTATTGGTATGGTTGGAAAGACACAATGAACTGGTGTTTGACAAGATTACCTGACTGCGGGTACCTCTAGAATGTCCCATTCCACAGAAGTGTAGAATTCGCTAAGGTCGACGCCTAGTTCAACAACGTTAGTTCCGCGTGCCTCATCTATGTGCCGCAAATCCACCTGGAAATAGAAATATTAAAATATAAATTTTACTATGAAATATAAAGCAATAATTGAAAATAATCCCGCTTTAATTTTAAAATATGTGTTGTGTTGCTAAATGGTCTGGCTGAGGATAACATGGACTGCTCAGAATTAGTGCGGTGAAAGAGCAGCACATCCAACACAAACTTTCTTCAACCGTGCAATTATAAATCTTTAATATGTTGTGGCACCTTCGACGAAATTTAATTAGAATATTTAGTGGTACAATAAAAAGACAGACCTGTACAGAGTTGAGAAGTTCCGTAAAAGCCACAACCAACCTATCAGTCTATTCATTACCGCTCTACACCGCCGCTCTTACAGTAGTGTACGACTAAGAAGAATTAAGAATCTACAATATAGTCCTTCGGTAGCGGAATATATTGCAACGTAACAGCATATTTCGCCAATTTGTTGGTAAATATGTACACAAAGTTCGTATGTAAGTCAGATCCAGATGTGGTGCATGCGATGCTCGTAGATAGAACAATAACTGTCTTAATATTCTATCTTTTGTTATTTATAAAACAATTATATTAAGCTTATATACCTGAAATCCATCGTAAGTCCAGGAACCAAATTTCATGATACATGTCTGTTGATCAAAAGGGAAGTATTCCACGTCGATCTCACAGGAGGATTTGTAAATGGCGGGAGGGCGCCAGTCCACGCGGCCCGTGTAGTTTAGCGTCGCCTTAGTAGCCAACGTCACCTCAAAATTCCCATCAGCACTGAAATATCGTTAAATTTGTTGTATTCAAATATCTTTTGCTGAAAATAAGTTTAAAAAAGTAAAGTAATAAAAAAATTACTTATTGTAAAGTACTATATCTGGTCGCCAAATGTGGTCCGAGGGCACGTGGAGCATCTCCACGCCGCCGTACTCACGCGGCTCCCATGACAGCTTGTAGTCGTACCAACTCTGGAATATAAGGATTTCATGCTCAAATGATGTAAAGGTATCAGAACATTGGTGGCTACAATATTATACTCACCTGCTCTACCCATAAATTTGTTGTCATAATTTGATTCTTCAGATTCTGAAAGAAACAATTTTAAGTTATACTGATAATCCTAATCGTATTAAATTATTTAGCGAAGTTTATGGAAGTGGCGGGATACAACGAGAGCAACTCACAACGTCAATAAGCTGGCTCAGCTTGAGTTTGATGCGCACGGTGAGCGCGTCGCTCACGTTGAGGACGGGCCGCACTAGCTTGTTGTAGTTACTGAGCAGGTCGTCGTAGAGCCGCTTCGCGTCCGGGTTCCCGGCGCATCCTACACCCACACACACACAAAAAACGCCGTCAGTGAGTCAGTGAGGGCAAGGTTACAGTTTACGAAGGGATGATTGCGAGAACTTTACCGGCGAGCAGCAGCGCCACCAGCAGCAGTCGCGCCGCGCGGGCGGGCAGAGCGCGTGCGCGCATCGCGGCGCGCACATGGCGTCAGTGCATCGCGCGTCGCGCCCGCCGCCCGCTACCACGCGCCGCCCGCGCTGCCCCCAGCCTCTGCAACAATCATCATAATTTCCTCAATCTACAGGTCTCAAAAATAATAGTTGCTTTACATTCTTAACCATATAATGGCTATCTGTGGTTTTCCTCATCAGTTCCACTTCATCAAATGATAAATTCTGAATGCAAATGCTTGTAACCTTTCTCAAAATATCAAAATTACTATATGAGTGCCTATAACTTTTGAGGACTTCTCTCAATTCCTCAAAGACGCCATCATCAGAACTGGATTTTGAAAAACATGGGACCAATCTGTAAGCATATGCTACCAAATACAAAAAGAAATTTTCAATTCGGTTCATAAATGACGGAGTTCTGAGGTAACAAACATAATAAAAAAAAAATATACAACCGAATTGATAACCTCCTTTTTTTTGAAGTCGGTTGAAAGTATATTTTCGCTTCATTAGGGACTTAATTATTTTTAGAGAAAAATAGGAGAAACAGAAGAGCACAAACATAACTTCACCATTATTAGATCAATGAGTTTGGAAGATGGTCGAACATTGTTATCTCGTATAAATATCAGAAGATAAGATTTTATACTATGATTTTAGTTAAAAATTTTGAATCACAACTTTTTTACCAGATATCTCATTTGAGATGATTCTTTCAGATTTAGATTGCTAGTCATCATAATTTGCTATTCACTATAACCTTTATTATCTATATCTAGTATTCTGCTGAACATTCAACCATCAGACTTACCCCTTCCCCTCCTATCCGGTTTATGCTGCGGTTCTAGTGAACTCTGGGTTCTCGTTCAGAGTCCACTGAGACCGTAGCATTCTACTCTTCATTTCTATTTCTCATTCTTACTTACAGTCTTCGCCGTCCAACGCATCGGTATAACAAGACTCACTCTCTCGTATTGCCGGATATATGGGCGACGGTGGTCACTTACCATCAGGTGAACCGTCTGTTCATTTGTCTCTTAATTTTAATTAATTTTTTGTTTTTATTTTGTATTTGATATTTAATTATGGTTGTGATTCGCATCGCAACAAGTGTTAAAAAATACTTTTTAATCATAAAATACTTCATAATGAATTGACGCTGTTCGATAGTAAGTAATATGCGTAAAAATGGGATGGTCACTGCTTGGTGGTCTGGTGGTATTCATCACAGCTTCTTACTAAACGGTATGAGCATTACTGCAGATATAATATGAAGAACTGAATACAATGATGGAGAAGCTCGCACATCTCCAACCAGCTTCGCTGCTCCTGCGCGACAACGCACGCCCCCATACTGCACAGCAGACAGTCTCCAAGTTACAAGAGCTGCGGTTGAAAGTTTTTCGTCATCCACCGTACTCACCAGACTTTGCCCCAACAGATTTCTAGTTTTTCAGAATTTGGATATAGTCTTGGCGGGGAAAAAATTCACAATAGACAGAAGAGATAAAAAGTTTGTTGCCTCCCATCCAGCAGTCTTTTTCAGAAAGGGCATCAAACGTAGCTTATGTTGGCAAAAATAAATTGATTGCAATAAATAAAAAATATAGAGCAAAACGTTAATTTATTTCATGAAAAAACGGCAATTTCATAGGTAGAACTATTATATTATATAGCTTTCAATCATGTTTAAGTGTGAGTTGGCAGACTTTACACGCCATCAGAGACAATTTTGGGGACCTCCTAGTCATGCAGATTTTCTCACCATATTTTCCTTCACCGTTAAACTATATGATATTTCTGGAGATGTACCGACTAGAACTTCGGCGACTAGCCGATTAATCGGTCGTAAAGAGGCCGACTCATCGGCCAATTCCGAAGATATTTCCGTGACACTTCTTAAAAGCTGATTCGCAACATATTACTTGTGATGTTTTTTGAGTTTTATTACACGCTTTTTATTAGCTTCACTTGTATGTCAGTATGTCAGTATGTAACTCTCCGTGGGTAATTTGCGCGCCTGCGGCCTTCCTTGGTTCTGGTAGCCGTTTCTCAGGCTCCCTCTCCGAAATCGAACTCTGATTCCCCGTATTTATAATATTTATAAATAATTATTTTATTCTCACTAATAAATAAATTACTTACTGAAAATTTTATTTAATAAAAATAATAATTTAATAATTTAATTAATAATTCAATAAAACTAATAATTAAAAAGTTATTAAATACTTTTATCATAAGATTTAACTTATAAAAAATAAGTTAGTAATTTTCTGAAACAATTTATTTTAATTTTTACACACTTTTTATTAGCTTCACTTGTATGTATGTTTGTAACCGACTTTTTTGGGCGCGATTTTGACCAACTTTAAACGGCCAGATTTCGTTCAAACTTTGTGGATTTATCGAGGACCGATGACAATACACTAATTTGATAAAATTATTCCATTTTTCAATTTGCAAAATATGATTTTTGTTAATTTATATAATTTTCATCTATAGTCGATAAGGTAGAAACTTAATTTCAATTTTTATAATTTTTCTCTACAGTCGATAAGGTAGAAACTTAATTTCAATTTTTTATAATTTTTCTCTACAGTCGATAAGACAGGACTTGATGTTAATTTTAATTTCCAATAATTATCTTTAGCCGATTTCTCTAATATTGACAAATTTTCGAATACTAAGGAGATTTTTAACTCTACAAAACAAATAATAGTTTAAAAAAACTAAAAAATCACGCTTTTATAAATAAACCAAAGTAAAAAGTAAAAAATAAATAATAGTTTAAAAAAACTAAAAACACGCTTTTTATAGAAAACCAAACTAAAAAATAGAAAATAAATTTTAATAAATTTAAAATAAGAATAGTGTAAATAAAAAAAATGTATTTTATTTAAAAAAAAGCGTGGGGTGCTTTTTAGGATATTATCAAAATGATAATCACTCTACTCATATCTGTCAATAAAATATTTATAACTATTGACACCATGCACCCCACGCTTTTTTTTAAATAATAAAATACATTTTTTTTATTTACACTATTATTAATATAAATAATACCAGATCCAGAGCGGTGTATTCGAATAAAAAATAAAGACAATACTGACAAGAGTTTGAGTTTTGAGTTTATCTTTTACATTTGTCGGTCATGATTCATGACCTTTTATTTGAGGAATATATAAAGTTATCACAATGAAATTAATATCCAATACATAAGTCTATAATCGCTTAAAGCTGCGAAAAAAGGACAAGTTGGTTGGTAAGCGGACTGCTACCTGTGTTGATGTAGGGGGACAACAGTTTATTGACTGCAAAGTTATGTTAAAATTCACGGCCCTAGATCATTAGGAAGTACCTTTTAATTATGTGAGTGACCACATTAACGGTCATATCTTTCAGCGTCAGCGTGGACTTAGAAGTTTGATCTTGTGCCAGCCGCAAGGGACCGCAGGCACGAGTAATTGATATCAATTTCAACTTAATACCTTCACGCGATGCTAAGAAAAGGGTCTTGACAGATAGACGGACAACGAAGTGATCCTATGAGGGTTCCTTTTGTCCTTTTTAGGTACGAAACCCTAAAAAAAGACAAAGAGTAGGCTGTGAGAATGCGCCTATGATGTGCAAGAAATACACCGAAAGAAAATGAAAAATTAACGAAATAAAAAATCCAAGAAACAGACATGGTAGGTATACATAGGTGCGACCCCGGTTCTACCTTGACCATTCTTATACCTATGCATTCCTCGGTTTCTGTCTGAATTATTTTCTTGTTTCATCCTTTTTACCTGACTACGGCGAAGCCAAAAGGAAGGGTTATGATTTTGGCAGTCTATGTATGTATGTATGTTTGTATGTTCCACTCTAGCGCCTAAACTACTGAACCAATTTTCATGAATGAGGTGTCAATAGATTCGTAATAATAGCGCGGGTGACATAGGCTATAAAAATGTTATGATTTTTTTTAATGACGGAATTTAAACCGCAGATTCTAACTTTCAAAAAAATTAAACTGAGCTGATTATCACGTGTTTGGTGTCAAAAGAAAGGTCTTGATGAGCACATTACAAATATGTATATATATCTTATTGTTTAACTCATTAAATAAAAAAATTATTAAATAAAAAAAAATAAAGTTTAAAAAACTATAACCCGACTACGTAAAAAAGTGGTCTGAAAAGGACGAAACAAGAAAATAATCAGATAGAAACCTAGAAATGTATCGGTATAAAAATGGTCAAGGTAGAACCGTGGTCGCAACCATGTATACCTACTATGATTATATATATGATTAGAGGAATACTACCATGAAACGGATCTTAATAATCTTATATTGTAACGTAATGTTGGTTTTTATTTGCTTAAACGAGAGGAATATACAAACATACATAGATACATACATAGACTGCTAAAATCATAACAAATTGGGTAAAAATGACTCCCTAGTAGTGTTTGTTATTGTCAGGAGAAGGTTCTTATGGAAGAAAAAATTAAGAAAGGTGCGCGGAAAATTAGAAAATATAAGAAAACTTAACGACCACATCAACTTTTCTAATGTAATATTTATGGCGTTTGACAACTGTTAGTCATTTGAATTATATTCATAGACGAGCGGCCTGCCCTCGCTACGCACTGGGTATTTAAAGCAATATTTGTCTTTCTGTAATTTTGTAGTTTTTCATTGTTTGCAAAGAGAGAGAGAGAGAGAGAGAGAAAAAGTTGTAAAAAGAAAAATGATAGAAAGATAAAGAAAAGAAAAGCGACAGATAATATAAGAGAGAGAGGAGAGAGCAAAAATAAAGCCGAACAGAGACTGACGATTCTGAACAGAGATGAAGATAAATATTAAAGAGAGAAAAAAGAGAGATGATGAGAGAGAATGATAGCATATAAGAGGAAGAGAGACGGAAATACAATGGACTTCTCTCAGTGAAAGAATTTTTAAAATCTAATTAGTAACAACAAAATGGTCATATTCTATTAATAAAAAAATGTATATGGCAACACTACATCACCTTTATCACTCACAAAAAGTGTAGTTTTCTATCAGTGAAAGAATTTTCAAAATCGTTTCAGTACTTCTCAAGCCTATTCGCATTAAACAAACATACAAATACCATTATCATCACGACCCGTCAATGGCCCACTGCTGAGCCGGGTCTCCTCTTCAGAATGAGGAATGTGGAGGGTATTAGGCTATAGTTCACCACGTTGTCCCAGTGCGGGTTGGCAGACTTCACACACCTTAGAGAACTTTTAGGGAACTCTCAGGAGTGCAGGTTTCCTCACGATGTTTTCCTTCACCGTTAAAGTATCTCAACCACTGGGCCATCACTGCTTACTGGGCCATCACGAACATACAAACAATCAAATCTTTCCTCTTTATATAATAGTGTAGATAAGACAGGACAACGTCTGTCGGGTCAGCTAGTAGATTTATAAATAATAGATAGATGTTTAAACATAACTAACTAAAGTTTATAGTTTCATTATGTTTGATACATAGATTTTGTTAACAGTAAAGAGAGCTTCGCCTACTAACTGCTCAAGGAATGTTATTAAAAAAAATACAAAATGTAAAATCTTTTCAAAATATCTCTCACTCGTCCGATTTAATATTTCATATAGCTGCTTGGCAAATCCGAGCCGAGTCCGCAACATGGGCTAGTTATCTCAAAGCCCACGGAAGATATTGTTATTATGGACCTCTGTGCTCACATGTACCTGCCACTTCGACCATTGCCGATCTTTTGTGGGGACCCTGGTTTAATGTTTATGTAGTGGGCCACATTCGCAGAAGATGTGCATGATTTTTCTACTTTCTGGCAGAATCTCCTTGGTCTATTCTGATGTTTAAGTGAAACAAGTGTTTGTTTATTGTTCAATGAGCTTTTTGTTAGTTTTTTCAGGTTCCGTACCTTGAAAGTAATAAAAATATAAAGTTTAAAAAGCTATAACCCGACTACGTAAAAAAGTGGTCTAAAAGGACGAAACAAGAAAATAATTTAGATAGAAATCCAGAAGTGCATCGGTATAGAAATGGCCAAGATAGAACCGTGGTCGCACCTATGTATACTTACTATGATTATTTATATGATTAGAGGAACATCTCCATGAAACAGACATAGGAGGTATAGGGTGCGACGAAGCAAGAAAATAATTCAGATTATTTTCTTGCTTCGTCCTTTTAAAACCACTTTTTTACGTAGTCGGGTTATAGTTTTTTTAACTTTATTTTTTTATTGAATAGTTTTCCGTTTCCCGATCGAGATATCCTTTATAATCTCATATTGTAACGTAATGTTGGTTTTTAATTGTTTAAAGGAGTAAATAACTGCAACGACAGGACCGCACGAAATATACGACCGCATTTTAAACATACATGTTGGTATAAACAAGAACATATATATATGCATATTTGTAATGTGCTCGCCATGACCTTTCTTTTGATTTCAAACACGTGATAATTAGCTCAGTTTAATTTTTTTCGAGGTTAGAATCTGAGGTATAATTTCCGTTATAAAAAAAATCATAAAATTTATATAGCCTATGTCACCCGCGCCATTATTAGAAATCTATTGACACCTCATTCATGAAAATTGGTTTAGTAGTTTAGGCGCTAGAGTGGAACATACAAAGATAGATACATACATACATAGCATCCGAAAATCATAACCCTTTCTTTTGGCTTCGCCGTAGTCGGGTAAAAAAGGAAACCTTATAGAATCACTGTATTGTCCTTTTCGACACGAATAATCCCAGGCTTGGTCCCTTGACCTAGGAACATGATTTTTGACAAGAAGGAAGGTCTTATAGCACTAGTAGGAAGAAAAATCAGAAAAAGGTCAATTTGTTGTTACATCACGAAAAAATGATCTTCTATATATTTAGGTTTTGACGCATCAAATTAAAATTATCAAATTAAAGTTAATTCTAAACATGTAAGTCTATGGTATCCTATAGGTAAGACAAAAAACAAACTTCTAAGTGTAAGCAATCAATAAATATGGACATTTATTGTTAAGTGATTACAAGTAGTTTTTCTATAGGGTGTTCCACATATCGAAAAATAATCATATGACATAAAAAATTGACGTTAACGATTTTAATAATATTTGAATATGTTATACAATATATACAGATATAAAATATTTTTACCGTTTTAACTCTAGTTAATGAGTTTAATTTTACTAAATTGAAATTTATTAACTTTAATTTATTCCAAGAAATATTCATTTAACGAAAACATAAAATTACTTTTAGAATATTTATTTCAAAATTTTTTTTGGATGTAATTTTTTCTCGTTTAATTTTTTTTTCTTTTTTCTTGTAGTACAATCCGGTACAAACGATAGTCTTTCATACGCCATAATTAAAAAACCTATTTTCCGAAGTTCGGTTTCTAGCTATATTTTACCCCCCTTTTACCTTTTACCCCTTTCGTACCCTACGAACGATTTAAAAATCACATTGGCACAGAAGCTGCTTTTTTAATATTAACGATGTTAAAGTTCAATAAATAGAGGCTGTCGAGGAACAGATGACAGATGCCCTTCATTGCTCTCAACGATCGCGCTTTACGAGCTCTACGAGTGTGTGAGACATATTGAAGAATTTCCGCTCATATGTCTGTTTCGGTTATCACTTTTTCTATCGTTATAAATTTGCTTTCAAAAATTGATTCTGGCTTTAGAAAGTCATCAAATACAATAAATAATCAGAATACATCACTGATAAATTCAGCTGATTTTATTCGTTTGTCATTAGTTTTCAAAAGTCACCTAAAATCTCCTAATTTAATGCAATAAAATACGAGAGTTTACTTTATTAGAAAAAAAAATTATGTTAAATTTAAAATATTTTTAGGTTAATTATTCTATGTAAACAACAAACACACATATTATGATATTATATAATTTTAGATAGACAGATTATTTCATTTCATACAAGTAAGTAATTGTTGCTACCAAAGCAAAAAAAAAATATTTTTTAAAATTTATAAACGCTTGTAATAGGTGGTTTTAATACACTTGCGACTGGGATTTAAATCCAAGGCATTGCGATTGTGATGAATGCTGGGCGATCACTGAGCCAACAGTCTAGTCGATATTCTTAAGACACACAAGTGGCATGTTTCACTTAGATATATTGTTTTGTTATTAGTGAAGGAATCTTAAAAAATCGGATGCGGAATTAAACAGATTTTCTATATCTTCACAAATATATACTCGTAATAATACTTCGTATCGACAATATCCATTCGGAATCAAAATAAGGAGTCAATTTCAGTTCGCTGAGATCTGATATTTAATAATAAAAGATCACGTGGTTTTAAACATTACAATACTAACATTAACCGTCGCACTCACAGAGAAGGCATAAGTGATTGAAAGTTTGCTGATAACTAATTCTATACTATTATCACTTTTAATTAGTTAATATTGATAAGAATGATTTATTCTTATAATTATACTAATCATTAAATCCTAGACATGCCGTGTGTGTATTGAAAATCTATTGTTAAATATTTTATTACCAACCCTTTCTTTTTAAATGTGCTGAATTAAATTAAATAGAAACCATATTTAATTATTCCACTGACACACAATTTTCATACAATTCCTCAATATATTGTCCGTCCGCGGCAAGATCGGAGCACTCGCGTGAGTCGCGGCGCGCAAGCACACTGTCAGTTCATGGTAGCGAGTGGCGGCGAGAGTGCGAGCGTGACACAGCTCTCGGCAACACAACCCGACGAGTCGCGGCGCTCGCTCCACAGCGACTGAGGCGACGCGGCGGCGCCCCACCGTCTCCGCGCCGCGTCGCGCAGCGCCCCCGCCCCCAGCCGCGGCCCCCGCGCTGCGCACTCCGCCCGCGCTGCACAGCACGCGGCAGCGGCTCCACGCGCGGCCCCACGCACGCCTCACGCTACACGCTACGAGCTGTGAGTTACGCGCTACGTGAGCTGCTACGAGAGGCGCTGTATAGGCGATATATTTTATACTTCAATGGATTTTTTTCCGAAGGTTTTTTTTTAGGTAAATTGTTCCTTGTATCTTTACAACATCCGGCATCTTTAAACAATTATATTATTGAAGTTAATGTTTTGTTGACAGTAAATATGTATTACAATAGAAGAACATTTTTCAAATTATAAAATTATTCATATTATCAAGTATTTTAAATGTTTCCATATACGTGTGGATTGAATTCTTATGATTGACATTGGAATGTTATGAGAAGATAATATTCGGCAGCAGTATCTATCATTTTTATTTTGACAGATACAGTCAAGACTAATAATAATTGTATTATTATTTTTTTCATTTTGAGATGAGAAACCCTAAAAACATACAAACATGCAAAGCGCATTAGGTGTTTACAAATTAGATAGAAGAAAATACTGACAAGAAAGAAACATTAATGAAATATAGAGAGTACCTACCCTACCAAGCCGATAACCGGTAATTATACAAAATCGTTCCCCGCAATACCTCTAGAGGTCTTGGTAAGCGGCGGAGACGAAGCCGGAGGCGGAAATATGGTCTCCTCTCCTATCTCTGCGGAGTATCAGTTGATTTCCTCATTGCGACGAATCATTTACAAGTTACACCGCGTCTACCTATGCGATTGGTTTTGCCATTATTTTAGAGACATAATAAACAGACACACGTGGGGACAAGTGCAGCCAGATAAGAAGCTAAGAAATTATGTCTGACTCACTGACAATTGAATATTATGACTAACAACGCCAAGCCTAAGCAGTGAGTTTCACTAATTATAGAAAAGGTACTAAGGGAAGATTTTTGCAAATTTAAAGTATAATGTTTATTCATACTATACAAAATATGTATTACTAGAGTGTACAATATACGTGGCTTAGCCTTTTCGCAATCGTTATATATATTTTCATATATTAAATTTATTACTGATCATTACTTTTCTATTATACAACAATTGTTGTAGTAACAAAAAGGCCAAGCCACATATATTGACTAAGGTAAGTAAGTGTAAGAGTTTGTGAAGTGAGGGCATGTAGAGTGTTGTTTGACCCGTAAGGGGACGGGTTAGAATACTATTCCTCTCTGCTGCTGGGAGAGCATTTCGTAAGAACCGAATAACCCAGCACCCTCTTAGTGGTAGGGGATCTGTTCCCTGGCTTGCGACCACCGGCATGCCAATCCGACCGCTAAGTGTTTCTATCGCGTTTCGGCCGAGCTGCATGTGGGCCAGATCTACCCCACCCTCTCCCATCCTATTACTGCTGCGGTTCCAATGAACACCGGGTTCTTGCTCGGGGTTCATTGAAACCGCAGCAGTCTTGTCTTCACTCACTCTATCTTCGAGGCGGCAACACATCAAAAAAACAAGAGATACCCTCTAGGCAGCGACGGTGGCCACTTTCCATCAGGTGGAATGTCTGCTCGTTTGTCCCTTATCTATCATAAAAAAGGTAGGTTAGAAGGCGTGTAGCGTTACAAGCTTGGCTATATGAGATCTAATCACTTTTAACACTATTAAGATTATATCCCGAGAACTTCGTTTACTTCGTATAATTTAAGCCTAAGTTACGCGGGTTGAAAAAACATCGAAATGCTTCGAAAAAAGTTAATGGTTAGTGCCCTTGTGATTTAATTGGCTCGACTTGGCGGTGACACTAACCGCCAGCGCAAAAATATTTTGTGTCTATATCGAAACAATCTTCTTGAATAAATTTTTGCATTTATTTATTTCTTTCTTTCGGATATGATGTTAATGGAAGACTCATTAAACATAAAAAGTTTGTGAAGTGAGAGCTTGTAGAGCTAGGAGCTTGATATAAGATCTGATAACTTTTTGATAGCGCAAGGTATATAGTGTCGTCTTGGCAACATTTTACATGAAAATGTTTTGGTGGAATAATATATTTTGTAATAAATTGATTAATCGATAATAAGATGTAGACAATCATTGATCTATAGGGAAATAATAATAATTAATGAAATCAGCGAGTGCAGTGAGCACACGGGAAGCGACAGGGAGCGTCGCTGTTGGCAGCCATCCACTAATGAAGCGGAATGAATTCATTGTGAGCGCGACCCGACCAGACAGTGGGCCTCGCACACTGCTCACTATATATGCACGGAGGGCTCAGGCTGTGCTGGTCGTCACGCACACCTAGGCTCCGTCTCTGTGCGCATACTTCTCGGTAAAAATCACTCGTATTCTATTTGACGATGGGGGCTTAATTATTTTAATAAATAATGTTATGTTTTTTAAGGTTTTGTATCTCAAAAAGAAACGACGAATACTTATCACTTCGCAATCCTTCTGTGAATATCTAAGAACCACCAATAATACCCCTAATTAGGTTGAAATTTATATCAAATACTTTTAAATTTGTTGTTGTGATACTCGCATGGATATCGAAGCCCTCCAGCCCCCACCAGCACACGTAAAGTGATAAATTGGAAAACATTAAATAACCAGAAACATTTTTTTGGTCAACAGTTTTTCCAAGTTAGTTGGACGGAATATGGAGACTGTATTTTTGTGGTACCTCGTAAGGCGCGTAATGTAAAAATTAGGAATATATATAGGGTCTGCTGCTTGTTTCCCAGTTTTCCACAATGCCGAGTGGCTCCTCACCACTGCGTTGGGGTATGCGAGAGAGCGAGGACGACTCAGCGCGATGTCCAAGTCGCTTCTATAAAGCAACCATGCGCTTTTGGTTGTAGTGCGAATGTTGTTAGGCGCACGTCGACGGGACCGGGATTGGAAATGAATGACTCGTCATTCGTGACGCATCAACGCTCTAATAGATCTAATAGAAGGGCCATCATTTCGGTTTGATTGTCGACTTAGTCTGTACAGACCCTCGGTGTGCGTCCTCGACTCGCACTTGGCCGAATTTTTCATGAATGCTTTAGTTTTGTAAATGAAATGAATCTGTATGGGATTGCTTCTGGGTGTTTCCTCGTGTAATAAGGAAGTTATAAAGCTCGGGCTCCGAGGGTCTGGTTCCGACCCTATTTCCGTTTTTTTTAATCCTATTAAAATCTTTTTCAATTGCTTCTTTTTGAATTAAATAAATTTAATCTTTGCCGGAAAAAATTAAATTAGAAAAATATCATGAATTTAATGAATCATTAGTCAATTCCAGGAACATTGCGGAGGTAAAATATTTTTGAAAGACTTTTTTTACATTTGATTGCAATAAAACAAAGTTAAAATTTTATGTACGACCTGCAGCAAAAGGCATCTGTTAGTGACAACTAGATTAAGTATATAGTTATACATGCTGCTATGCTATCTAACCGTTAAAAGTGGTTATCCAACACGCAGCTGCGGACTTACTCACTCACTCACTCGCTCACTCGATAACACGTAAAACGAATTAAGTTCTGACGGGCGATTGATGATAATGCGATAACATCACACCAGATGGAAATTGGCTCCAATCACGAGCTCGATATCGGGAATCGGGATCTACTCGAGTTTACTCCTGCACCTCGTGTGTACGCCATACTCGTTCGTTTCTCGTATAGTTTACTATTTCTACAATCAACCTGTAATTAGAATAACAGAAAGTCAATCTGTGAGAACTCTAGTACAGAGCAAACATATCGATGTTTTATCAATAGCGATAGCTTATGGATTTCAAATTAAGTATCCTAAAAAAATCATGATTTCTGCGGGATAATATTGAATTTGTTTTTTGCAGTAAGTTTGAATGGGTGATAATTATAGGGTTGACTATAAATGAAGGAAATAATATAGGTTCAAAATTTATAATTTAATTATTAAAAAAACGCGTTTTCTTGTTACATAGTTTCGTTATATGGCAAGTTCAATGTAAGGATATTAGTTTTGGAGCGTATGTCACTCTTACTATATAGTTCAGTAGGTAATTGTACGTGTGGCGCACACACACGCGCGCGCAGTAATGACGCGTATAGGAATGTGAGTGACGTGGCAGTATCCGCGAGTTGGCTGCGTGTCAAGTGGGGGCCCGGCGCGTTGCCGTTACCCAGCCAGCGACAGTGGAGCATTGTCCATTGAACAAGATCCGTCAGTCAGCTAGTCAGCAATGATAACGAGGTCGTTGGCAGCGCCGGAGCCTCTGCCACTCTGAGTTGATAACACGCCGGTAATCGGCTGCCATTACACTGTGTTTGCGCTTATCAGTTACCCCCCGCCCCACCCCCCTATACCTACACTCTAGAATCTGAAGACTTCGTAATGGTTATATGTTATCATGTCAGGAGCATTGCACTTGTGATCCGGCTTACTTTAATCTAGCTATTATTTTTAACTGTGAACTTTTGCAAGATGCGCGTACAAACATACAAACAGAGAGACAAAAAAAACTTTTAAGTGTTTTTCTTTCAGCTTCTATTGGAATTATAAACACCGCTTACGTTAAATATTATTAAAGAACTTTTATGTACAGACATTTGGCAAGTTATAGCTTCTAGGTACATAATAAAACATTTTTAACAAAAAATTGAACCGACTTCAAACTCTAAAAAATGCATTAAAAAGTAAGAAATAATTAGCTTATTTATTAACTCCCCTTTATTAGGACAATAATATACAATAATTGATATTTTTGAAGTAGTCACTCATTAAATCATCAATTCACCATTTACAAAGTACCTACTCACTCAACAATCATCTCAACTACTAAACTGTACCACTCTACTCACCCTTCCATCTCCAATCTACTGCACCCACTCAACAGATAGCCTTCAGCTCTTCAAAAATTTTAGGTAAGAACCATCTAGATCATTTGAAAATCGAGTATAAACAACCGCACCACAATGGGTTCATTTATAACGTTATTATGATGTCACAGACAGACACACAGATACACTGTTAAACTAATAAAACAATGTCATCTTGATCACATTTGTTTCACACAGAAAACTCTGCATCGAAATCAGGTTAGTGTTCCGGTAGCTACGATGTCACAGAAAGATACACATATACACCGTTAAACTTATAAAATGATGGAATCATAATCCCATCTGCTTATACACAGAAAAATTCGCATTAAAATTGGTATAGTTATTCGGGAGCTACGATATAGACAGACAAACATTACCATTAAAAAATTTAATAACAGCCAAAGTACTCTTTAATACAATTCCATTAAACCCAAACACGACTAGTTTACGTTGTCCCATGCCTGTGTTCCAGTACATACCTTCCGGCGTCATCATCAACTAATGGTAGATGAAGCCGGAAGGTCTAAGAGTCTACTGGTAACATCAACATGATAAGTATTTTTTAAATTTCCCCATAATAATAGTTGCTTTACATTCTTAATCATATAATGGCTATCTGTGGTCTTCCTCATCAGTTCCACTTCATCAAATCATAAATTCTGAATGCAAATGCTTGTAACCTTTCTCAAAATATCAAAATTACTATATGTGTGCCTATAACTTTTGAGGAGTTTTCTCAATTCCTCAAAGATGCCATCATCAGAACTGGATTTTGAGAAAAATGGGACCAATCTGTAAGCATATCCTACCAAATACAAAAAGAAATTTTCAATTCGGTTCATAAATAACGGAGTTCTGAGGTAACAAACATAAAAAAAAAATACAACCGAATTGATAACCTCCTTTTTTTTTTTTTGAAGTCGGTTGAAAAGATTGATTTCTTGTCGTTCGATTGAAACCTTCTTGACGCTGCGAGTAAATAATATTAATATTTATTTTAATCTTAATTTATAATTATTAAAACAATCCCAACGATTCACAAGCTAAGTGAGCATACTAAAAAGATGTTAAGATAAAAATCTTCAATTTGCACCTCGAGTCTAAGACGTGGGAAGTTGTCTCCGGAGGTGAAGAGGAAGAGTATGGGCTGGGTCGACCCTGACCCACTCGCAGCTCTCGATAGCTGAAGGACCCATTAGAGTACCTCTTTCAACAATATCAACTTACTATTTCTTTGATATAAAACCTATTGTACAGTATCTGCGCCTTACGGTAGATAAGTGGATGTCTTCACCTGAGAACGAGATGTCTTTTAACGTTTTCGGAAATCGCTTATATTCTCATTTCCTTAGCGATACTGATACTAATAAAGTTACTTGTAGCAGCAAAATAATGAGAGAGCCAATAGCTCTTACTTGATCCAGAGGGGAAAACCCGCCACAATGTTTTGTTCTCTTTAATCTTTATTTACATCAAATTTTCTCAAATCTTTGATGATAACTTAATCTTAGCTATGTCTGTACTGCACACCGCACACCGCACACTGCGCGTCTGTGTTGTTTTTGATAAACGCAGCGCTGAGAACTAAAAGTCAATATAAAATCTTCTTAACAATGATGATGATTCCTATGTAATAATATCAATAAGTGTGTCCGCAGGGCATTAGAAATGTTCCTGAGTGTGACTCGTCTGAGTTCTCACCATCTCAATGGGACAGGAAGCGGCTGACAAAACGCTGTCGTACTCTGAATGGCCATGATTGCTTGCGGAACGACACAAAGGTCCGCTGGGAGTGAGCGGCGGCGGGGGGGTGAGGGAGGGGAGGATTGCGCCAAGTGTGCGGAAACTTATATCGAAAGCGATTGTCGGATGCTGGACAGAGAATGTCGTCCTGTTTATTGTATAATAATGGCCGTAATCGCCGAGTGCGGCCATTGGCGAGGAGTGAAACAAGCTTTTATCAATTTCCAGTGCGGCTGAGATGGCCGATGCGATTAGGAAATTACTTCATATCAAGTGTGGAATTTGTTGATAATGTTTTTAGGGTTCCGTGCGTCTTCATCTTCCGTTAACTGTCTCTATACACACTATTTCTTGGGAAATTGTACCATTGAATATCTAATTCTACGTTTGTGAAAATCAAACTTGTAAGTCAACGCAGTAAAAAGGAACGGATTTTACTGGCAAGGGAATCAAAACCTAATGGAAAGGAAAAGAGAATAAATTGATTCTCGTTGACCGTTTTCGTTTTTTAACCGACTCCAAAAAGGAGGAAGTTCTCAATTCGATTGGTAGATTTTTTTATGTATGTATACTGATTACGCTGAGATTTATGAACCGATTTACGGGATTCTTCTTTAGTTAGATGTGGAATAGTTGCAATTTGGTCCCATAAAAATATAACTTAGTTTGGCCCAGTAGTTTTCATTTTATGAACATTCTTTCCGTTTCTGTTTCTCGGTGTCTACATAGTTTAAGGCGCGCGGCACCTACCCATAACTGCTTAAAATAAAATTACTATTCAATATATGACAATGACAAAAAAAGCAACGAAATAATATAGTCTACCTGATTTACAGAACAACCTTTTACAAACACTAAAAAGTAAAAAATATTTATATAATAATATTTGTTATTCAATCTAAGTTGTACGGAAGCACTATGAGCGCGCGTGAGCGAGATGTTAATTTAAGTTCGGATTTAATATATAACAATTATTGAATCAAAAGTTGGTTTGACGCTTTTTTTCTCAATTTTAAAACTGAAATCACGTAATATTACGTATTCTAGTAGAGAATCTTGTTACAACCGTAGATTAAATAAAGAGAGGATAATTAATGGCGGTGTATTTCGTGCGGCGGAATAAAAGCAAAGCTCTCGGCGCCATTTACATTTTCTCCAAAAAGTCTGAGCAGTTAATGAAACCGGCCGCGTCCTGTGGCACCACGGGGGAGCCCTGGCGTCCCGTGGCGCCCCGTGGCGCCCCGCGCGAGAATAATGACTCTCAACTTGATTATTAATAATGCATTCTGTGGTCAAATGTAAATTCTGAATCGGTTTTAGTGGTCAAAGATAACAGGCCAAGTCTTAATGATCTTCAGTCCACTGTGCGTACTGATCGCAATAAGTAACAAAATTATAAATCATAAATTCCCATATCTTTTAAGTAGAACATTTATAGTCACTATTTACGTTTGTCGAAACAAGTATAGCTTCCTATATATTTTATGGAGGTGCACCCCACTCAGTGTCCATCGATGTACTGTTTAAGTTTAAAGTTATGATAAGAGCAGGATGATCTTTTAAACAGAAAAATAATGAAAAATAAACCACAAAGTGTGACTCAGCCTCACTCATCGAGGTTTCCGTTATTGTTTGAAAAAATGGTGGTCGGGGAGATCATTTGCCTAATGCACGTGATAGGTGGCCGTAGTGTCGCGTCCTAATTCCCGAGCCAGGAGCCGGGAGCCGGGAGCCGGAGTCGGGACACATTAATCGCTGTCATCCGCCGCCATTAGCGCCGCCCCAATTTCCCGCGCTCTTTTGTTAAATTGACAGATTTTAATTTCATCCGCGAGACGCGACACAGACCCTGGAGTGACGACTCTCAGGCTACTCCTCCGCTCGAGGAGAAGGGCAGAAATTATTATCAACTTAATTATTGGATTTATTTAATGACAACATACATTTGATATTTTTGTGAGAAATAAAAATTCTGGGAAACTGTTGTCCCCATACATTTCCAAAGGTCGCAGTGTTGTGATTTAAATTATTCACTGCAACATGACGTCGAAGTAAAACTGTAGTACACACCTAAAACTTTAAACATTTAAATCGATTTCACGCCTGTGGAGTTGTGCGCTGGAAACTAAAACTTGTCCTCACTGAACAAAAACTTTATAAAGCACTTGTGTAGCTCACAAACCGTAAACTATTCAATAAAATATTTATCCAGCGGCAACACAAGGGAGACTTCCATTACAATATTTGTAAATGTGAGTAACGGTAGAGAGAGAGAGAGAGAGAGAGAGAGAGAACTAGCGCCGAAGCAAATCTAGTTAAGAGACGGCAAACACCGCACAATCACTTTCAAATTGTTTCACTATTTTTGTTTTACGTAAAAGAGTTTGTAAAAGCATTAAAATTTTTCTATAGTGTTTCTGTTTCATAGTGTTTTGTCACTAAGATGCTTTCAACATAAAAAAATTACACTTTTCTGTTTTATTTAGATAATTTGTATTACTTCAAACATTTATAATCTATACATATAATAACTCTGTACACTTGCCGCGTCTGTATATTGCATATATATTTTAAAAAATTAGCGGAGGGGTTAACAAATAACCTATCGATACCATTTCAAAAGTTTTAAAAATTGTCTGTTTGTCGTTTGCTTGTGCGCGATAAACGCAGATGATACTGACTTCACTAGATTGACGTTTATATACAATTGTAGTGCCAACATTGTTTCATCGCAATCGGTTCACTCAATCAAAAGATATATTCATTTACAAATGTTATTCACGTAGTTGAGCCTGCCACACGTCCTGTAGATGGCGCCACGTGATTGTTAACTGACTCTTAGTATAATCACTAATCTGTATTTGGATTTTACAATACTATTTTGTAATATTTAACAATAATATAAAATGTTTTTTTAATTTTTAAATAAGATATTTTTGAAATTTTGCTACATGAGGTTATGAGGTTAAAGAGCTTTATTTCTCATAAGAAGAACAATGTTCACTTATTATATGAGATTAAGTATACCAAAATATATATTTTTTTTCTTAATATTATTTCTTTGTTCTTGTGTTGGGTAAACTTATTATATATATATAATTCTTGTTGTATATTTATGTCATTTACATGTTGTTTATTTTATTAATTTTCATTTTCTTCTATTATATAGATGGCGTTGTTGGTATAAAGTGTAGTTATTATGTACTATTTTATAGTTATCGCTTTTTACAGTAATATTTTGTAACTAGCTGCGCCCGCAACTCCGTCCGCGTCATACTTATCTCGGCGTGTACTCCTCACCACATGATCAGGTATATTGAGAAAATTAAACGTGAGTGTGTATTACGGTAGAATGTTTCTATCATACTTTGAAAAGTATAAATCACTATTTCAATCAGGTTTTTTTTATTTTCAACCGATTTCAAAAAAAAGGAGGTTATCAATTCGGTTGTATTTTTTTTTTTTTTTTTAAATGTTTGTTACCTCGGAACTCCGTCATTTATGAACCGAATTAAAAATTTCTTTTTGTATTTGGTAGGATATGCTTACAGATTGGTCCCAATTTTTTCAAAATCCAGTTTTGATGATGGCATCTTTGAGGAATTGAGAGAACTCCTCAAAAGTTATAGGCACACATATAGTAATTTTGATATTTTGAGAAAGGTTACAAGCATTTGCATTCAGAATTTATCATTTGATGAAGTGGAACTGATGAGGAAGACCATAGATAGCCACTATATGGTTAATAATGTAAAGCAACTATTATTATGAGGAAATTTAAAAAATACTTATCATGTTGATGTTACCAGTAGACTCTTAGACCTTCCGGCTTCATCTACCATTAGTTGATGATGACGCCGGAAGGTATGTACTGGAACACAGGCATGGGACAACGTAAACTAGTCGTGTTTGGGTTTAATGGATTTGTATTAAAGAGTACTTTGGCTGTAAGTAATTTTTTTAATGGTAATGTTTGTCTGTCTATATCGTAGCTCCCGAATAACTATACCGATTTTAATGCGAATTTTTCGGCGTGTAAGCAGATGGGATTAAGATGCCATTGTTTTCCAAGTTTGAGATGTAAATGTGAATCTGTCTGTGACATCGTAGCTACCGAAACACTAACCCGATTTTGATGCAGAGTTTTCTGTGTGAAACAAATGGGATCAAGATGACATTATTTTATTAGTTTAACAGTGTATCTGTGTGCCTGTCTGTGACTTCGTAATCACGTTATAAATGAACCAATTTTGGTGCAGTTGTTTATATTCGATTTTCAGATGATCTAGATGGTTCTTACCTATAATTTTTGAAGAGCTGAAGGCTATCTGTTGGGTGGGTGCAGTAGATTGGAGATGGAATTGTGAGTGGAGTGGTACAGTTTAGTAGTTGAGATGATGGTTGAGTGAGTGGTACTTTTATTTATTTATTAACCTCCCCAGCAATAGTACAGAACGTGGTATAATACACACTATTTCGTTACGCGTCCAATAGATATACTCATTACTATTCTCTCTCACGACACGTATGTTCGACTGGCTGGGCTGGCTGGCACCGACTTCAAAAATATCAATTATTGTATATTATTGTCCTAATAAAGGAGAGTTAATAAATAAGCTAATTATTTCTTACTTTTTAGTGCATTTTTTAGAGTTTGAAGTCGGTTCAATTTTTTGTTAAAAATGTTTTATTTGTGATTATCAACAATAACAGAAAAAAAAAAACAAAATCATTGACCGTAAGAAAGGAAATACAATAAAATGCAGCTTATTTCAGTTTTAAATATTAAAAGCATAGTGGCCTCAACCGCCATGCCCTCCCTGCCCGCCCTTCCCGCCCTGCCCTCTTGTCGTAGCGCTGACTGTAACTTTACTCTAATAATTGTACTATGAAAATGCTTTTTGCTTGGAATATTTGCATAGATATTTAACTTCTGCAGAAACACAATTACTTTAGGAAACTGTACATTTTCAGTTTATATTTCCTGCCACATTTAAGGGGACGATTAAAAACTTAAACAATCGTACATTTAATAAAATAATGAATGAAATTATAGTACATGAATGTATTTTTGTTATGTTACAATAGTATAAAACAAATCTAATATTCGTTTTAGAGAGCTATTTAAATAATAAACAAATGCTCGCAGTTGTAAAAATATATATAAAATGGTTTGTATTTCGCTTTGTATTGTACAGAAAATAGGTAAGATGGCTGAAGCTGTGAGCTTTCAGTTAACATTTAGGGCAGAGCTATCAGCGAGACAAGCTGATGGTTTCTTTGTATTTATGAGCTTGTTTTTGTAAAGGTTATAATTCATCTAGCAATTCAAACAATATATTTTTATAACGATATTGAAACTCAACTTACAAGTACACTAAAACTAAACACTGCTTTCTGATAATATATGATAAGCATCGTATCAGAAATGACTACAAACAAACAAATTAACTTGTTATCATTAATGAGTATATACTTGTTCGACTATCCATTCCATGTTTGGTCGAAAGGAACAAAAGATGAATGATTGACTTATGATGAATGAAGTGTTTTTAAGAATTATCTTATTTATGAATATCATTTTTAATATATAAATGATAAACACACCTGTATATAAAACAAGTAAATCGCTCAGTAAATAAGTTATTTAAACCTTACATATAAATCAAAACAATGCAATCATCATAATCTAGTTTACACAATATTATACTGAAACTTAGCACAAAAGTTTGAACAGAGCCTGTCGGTATCGAGGTGTCACTCCGACGCAGGGATCAAAGTACTTACAACTCTACAACTGTACAACTGTACAACTCGACAGCTCGACAGCTCGACACAACTTGGACAAATAGCTTACTTTGCTACGTTCACGAACCTACCAACGCGTACAGTAATATCGTGTTTTGATTTTGAAACTATTCACAAAAAAAAAATTTAAACGAATTTTTACATAGTTTAGGAAAAAAATAGGTTAAATTTAATTACTGTATTCTGTACTATATATATGTATGTATAGTAGAAGTATAATATTAAATGCAAATAGAAGAGAATGACAATTCTTTATGAATTCAACTATTAAATGTATATTATCATAAGTATTAAATAATCTAGAGAGTCATGTCGTTTAAATATCACGAAGATATATTTAATGAATCTGACAAACATTTTGTATGTCCTCGTCATTCCCATTATTCCCTCACAGCTGGGGTTAGAGGAATATCATATTTCAGTAGTTACTTAAGGTTAAGGACAATATAAAACATTTTTAACAAAAAATTTAACCGACTTCAAACTCTAAAAAATGCACTAAAAAGTAAGAAATAATTAGCTTATTTATTAACCTCCTTTTATTAGGACAATAATATACAATAATTTATATTTTTGAAGTCGGTGCCAGCCAGCCCAGCCAGGGAAACAGACGTGTAGTGAGAGAGAATAGTAATAGGTATATCTATTGAACAAATCTGTAACGAGATAGTCTGTACGATTATACTACTACTTTCTGTACTATTTCTGGCACCGACTACAAAAATATCAATTATTGTATATTATTGTCCTAATAAAGAGAACTACGCTCTGCTACCAAGAAAGGGATGGGGCGTACAAATCCCACACACGTGGAAGCTGGCTGGGCCCGAATATCAGCTTTAAAACTAAGGGTTATCCATTGTCAGTTAGGCGATAAAGACACAGTACTCACAAATTCTTGATGATCTTGAATCTTCTTTCTAATCTTCTTTCTGGGCATGCCCACGCACCACAACACATAACAACACCAAACAGTTCCAAATAGTTACACTTCACCACCAGTCGGTTCTCGTCAGAGAAGGGTCAATCAACTAGCGTTTAGGAGATATAGCACACATTGGACTCGGGATATTATTAATTAGTAAAGGGGGTCAACATTTGGGGCGGGGGTACACACTGCGCGTGTGCGCCTGTCTCAATGCCTACATTACGACTGTCACCACTGCCTCTGCCACCACTGTGTCGAAACTAACACTCCCGCCCCCCAGCGCGTTCAATATATAGTAAACAGTTGCTTTACATTCTTAACCATATAATGGCTATCTGTGGTCTTCCTCATCAGTTCCACTTCACCAAATGATAAGTTCTGAATGCAAATGCTCGTAACTTTTCTCAAAATATTAAAATTACTATATGTGTGCCTATAACTTTTGAGGAGTTCCCTCAATTCCTCAAAGATGCCATCATCAGAACTGGATTTTGAAAAAAATGGGACCAATCTGTAAGCATATCCTACCAAATACAAAAAGAAATTTTCAATTCGGTTCATAAATGACGGAGTTCTGAGCTAAAAAACATAAAAAAATACAACCGAATTGATAATCTCTTTTTTTTAAGTCGGTTATTATTATCCTGTGAGAATATATTATTTATTAGATGTTTTCTCTATAAAATGAATAATTTATGATCAGTTACATAGTAATATTTAACTATATAGATGTAATTGTCACCTCAGAGGACCCCGAGACACTTGGTCTTGTGTTGCGACAACTGCAGGGTTACGAGATTCCTGTAAAATGTATCACACCAAAAACATTCTGTAAAAGTAGCCAAGTCTCGACGGAGTTGCTTGTTTATCTCTAAAAAGTAATCAAATCTAGACAATGTCGTGCCAAGTCTAAGGTTCCTTACGTGATTTCTTTATTATTATAGTTAATGTTGTGTGACTTGGCCGTTGAAGGGTACACAAGGGTACAAAACCAGGTGCTCCATGACACCATTGCACCAATCTGTCGCCAGAACTGCTACCCATTGACGATGGAAAATTGCCACGATGTCCAACTACGCTGGATTTTTGCAATAACACTTGATTTTTTAATGTACCAATAGTAGAATTGGGCATTACCATATCTCTAATACAGCTGAGACCAGCTAAGGGTTCTTCATCAGATACTTCAGACCTTCGATTTTTAAGTAGAATATTTTTTGTAAAGGCAGAATGTCGATCTCTAATAGTTTGGTTGGGTTCTTGTGTTTTCTAATCAGGGTCACCAGGTACTCCAGATCTTCGATTATCCTATTTTTTATAGTTTTCCCTTTATGTGGCAATTAAACCCTAACTCTCTACCAAATTTCAGCTCTCTGATGATCATGAGTGAGTGAGTGTCACAAATGCGAAACTTTGCTTTCGCTTAACTTCGGAACTAAATGACCTACAGACTTGAAATTTTGGATTTTAAGTATGTGATTATAGCTTACTGGATGACAAAAATTTCTGCGTTCTGGTCTTATCCAGAGGTTCTCAAATAGGGGCCTGAAAATGCGGCGAAATGATTGCAGTAAACGATAGTACGGCAGTGTTTGCTTCGCGCTCGACTTGGCGGGGGCACGGCAGTGGCCCAGTCACATTAAACATCATCTTCACCGCCTGAATATTTATATAGAAGACACACAGTTGGTGTCTCGCCCATTTAATTTACATTATCCATCATTCATGTATGTTATTGTTGTCAAATCAATGAATTCTTATCTTTTTGTTACGAAACCCCTTTATAGTTTATATTTAAACAAACCGTAGTCGGAAACAATTTGCTAAATATTTATGTTTTTCAGTATCGCCCTGCTGAACTGCACTCAAAGGAAATTCTTTTGTGCTCTCTCTTAAAGAAATGCACTTCTTTGTGTTTGTGTTTCACTATATACAAAGTGGAAAACATTTCTTTAAATCCTATTTTTACAATTTTTTTAAAAATAATTAATTTTACTTTAGTTTTTGATTCGTTAGTAAGATAGTTTCGAACATTGCCTGTATTATAAATAAATCTTTTATGAATTTTTATTCAAAATGTATTTGATTTATATGAATTTCTGTCATAAAATGAGATAGGGATGATACCCATCACTGTACAGCAATATGTATACACATGCAATTCAGACTGAGGCGAGCAGTGCCTGGGGCTTGAGACCCAGGAGCAGGTTTAGAGAGCTCTTTCATAATATATTAACTCTCACCTCCACCACTCGACCTCGCTAACGACAATAGATAATAAAGTAAACTTACGTGGACCTCGACAAGGGTGACCTTAACCACGACACTGTAACACTAACTTCCATGTTCACTGCACGAAAACACCAGAGAGACTGAAACTCATCTACTCTGATAATACTAAAGGTTATATATTGTCTTCACATCGGTATACTTGACATAATATAAAATTACCTACTTGCTAATACTACTTTATAAACAGTGTTGCTAACATTTCTTTGCACATTTTTAAAATTGTATTATTGTAAGTTATTGATTTAGATATACCTGCATATAAAATTATTAAATTTAAGAAAGAGATTATAATTATTTTGTTTAATGCGACAGACTAAAGTTAACTAAACTAAAACGAAGTTTTTTATATACAGTTATTTATTTATTACGTACATATTATTTACTACATTACATACTTAAAGTAGTGATAGAAATGTTTTGCAACTAAGTAAACCCGAATTTAACCAGAGTAATTAAAAATTATCTGTTAAATGATCCTTTTTTTTTTTAAGGTGGGAAATGCATTTACGCATAGCCCTTAAAAGGGGTTATGTGGGACTCGCAGCGATAAGCGCTGGACTACCGCACTAAAACCCACCACCGTCCATGCCGTATGATAGGCGCCGCAGGAACGCGTTGGCATACTACTGCGGACGCCTCGGCACATCCACCCGTCTGGTACAAATACCCGCAGTTCAAACCCACCCATGGGCTCGCTTTACCAAGCACCTAATCGAGGGGAGATGCCAGGACATGTCTACTGAAACACCCAGTCCCCGGAGGAGTCCTCAACCTTGGCGCAAATCTCTGCGCCGGCCGCCCGACCGCTCCCTCCATCCCGGAGTACGCTACTAAATCGAGACTGGAGTCGGCAACGAAACATCCAGCGCAAAAGACACTCGCGCTTACGCGCCCCACCATGACGCATCAGATATGTCCAACTGCCCCCCTCACGGTTGCGCCACTGATAGACTACCCACGAACGGAGGCGCAGCGGGACACACCGAACTCTCCGCTGCAACGCAGCCACCGTCCACTGCGCCTACGCGCCCCTCATCTGCGGATATTAGCCTCCGGATAGTAATAGTGGAAAATTACTATCCGTAGTTGCCCAGGGTGCACCGGCCCAGAAAATAGTGGGCTCTCGAGGAGGTTTCCGCAGCTAGCATCCCTTTCATATTGATCCTGTTGTGTAAAACGTCGGTGTGTGAGTGAGTGAGTGAGTAGGTAAAGTAGTTTGTATGGTAATAGCATCCGTACCGCGACCTGGCTCTGCTCGGCTGTGACCTGGATCTAATTGCATTTTAAGCTCCTGTTTTAACTTCTCCAAGTTGTTCTCTAAGAAATTGTATTATTTAACTTTTAACGATTTCATAAGCGAATAAGTATTTAAAGTAGTTTTTACTCCCCACGCTGCTGCAAGGAGCTGTTACAAGTTTCACGTGGGCAATGAAAGGTAATTTAACCGAGATGGTTCTGAGCTATGTAGATAAGGACACCCGTTTGTAGACTATCAGCTCATTGCTCACTTGATAGCTGACTTACAGTATTAATATATTGACAATTATATCTTGTAACCATATCAACACACTCATATTGTTTACACTGGTACCCATCAAACGGTATTTATCGATACCTTTCATTCGATATCAAGTATCGAATAGAATCAAGTATTAAGCTTTTTTAAAGTACAGTATATATTTTATGTGTCATTTGGTTTTTGCATTTTATGAATATTAGTGAAGTCTGTATGGACTGCTGGGTTTATATTTTGTTTTCAACAACACGAAAGATCGACTTACACTTACAAAAAATAGACTTACAAGTTAATATCGATTCTTGTAAATCGATGTCGAGTGGTTTTTTTGTAGTGTATGGGTGCAAACGAGCAGAAGGGCCATCTTATGGTACTTAGGGGCGCCAGACAAGACCGGACGAACCTGGGCTTTGTGTAGCAACAGCCGGAGGTTTAAAACGCCCAGATTTTATAGAAACCAGTTTGTCTTTGCTCTCCAAATGATCGCATGGTGTCCACATTGTGACTGTATTGTATATTTATGAAGTAGGGTAATTACAAAAATAATATATACTTACTTATATGATATATTTTTTTAAATTATTTTAAAGTTTTATGAATTTAAAATGGTTTTGCGCTTCAACGTTAGTTATTAATGACTACTACTAATAATGAAATATGCTAATCAAATTATAGTATGAAATGTTAATTCAATCAATATACTAATTAAGTATATATCTCCTTTTGAGTGACATATGGAGTCCCCGGGGCTCCGGGCTCCGCGGGGCCTGGGACCGCAACACTGATAAACAGAATTGTTAATGAATACATTAATAATACTAAATATGAAATAAATTATCTAGAAGCTAATTCTAAATATTTGAAAAAATTTAACTCGGAGAAAAATTATGAAAGTGAGGGGGTACATTGAAAACTTAAGGGGGGGGGAGGGGTAATATTGAATGAACTATTAGGTAAACATAACATTGATACTGCACTGAACCGATTAACAATCAAACATTATGATCTTGATCTTGTACGTAAGAGACGTGTCGTCCTTTATTTAATTGAAACACTCGCCACCACTGCCCAGGATCTCGTTTAATAATTGTGAAAATCGTCAAAAGATATCGTCAGGAATATATAAAGAAATTAATACACCTAATTCCTACCTCCCCCGTTCCCCCACCCCCCAACTCCTCGCACTCCTCCAGCAGATCTTATAACGTTCCACGTCACTTGTCTCAGCTGCTGATATGAATTCCTGAGGGACTCAGCTCGCCAGCACTCGCGCAGACCGCTGACTGCACTGGAACTGACTGTAATGGAAAATCTTATCATTTGCTTCATAACATTGTGTTAGGGAATTGTCACACACAATGTATATTCTGTCACAGCTGCTGCCACAGACATGCTGTAGAAAGGTATCGCTAATGAAGTCTGTTCAATACTATACTTTTCATACATTGAGGCAATAAATGCACTGACAGAATCGACCGGCGCTATTTGTTCGGATCAAAGATAAAAAACGTAACAATACTATTTTAATAAAGACTGAAAACCAACATCCATCCTGCACATTAGATTTTATTGTTCTTGACAATATATACTGAAAATTGTAATTAAAGCAAATGTTTCATGACAAGCATATTAGCAGAAGGAAAGCGGAAACAGAATCAGTGACATTGGTATTTTATTAATAACTGGCAGTGTTGCCAGTTATCAATAAAATAGTTCCACAAAATATTTGAAGAATTGAATTCAAGTTTAGTGAATAGTTAAATACCATACAGTTTAGAGGTTTCTTCTTATAAGATATACAGTTTATATATCCTGTAGGAATTATGACTTTTTTTGGGGTGAAATTCTCAAATCATTTCATTTTAAAGTGAAACCCAAAAATGCGTTTTCATATGTAAAATATTATTTTGTATTAAATAACTACGGTAACAGGAAAACGCTCAATCAAGCCGTAACTTTTATTATCAGAATGAAATATTCGTTCCAATATTCAAGTATAACGCAGTAAATAAAAATAGTGAACAAACAAAATGAATACTGATCTGTGGCCGCACCCGCCCCGCGCGTACGGACAGACAATCTGTATTTGATATGTATATTGTCAACATCAAACGTATTTTATGAATCTCGTTAGTGTATAACGATATAACTAATATACGATATCGTGACCGCACTCCACACCTGTCACACAGTGTCACGCAGCGTCACGCGGCGTCACACGGTGTCACACTCGCTGCCGCCACTAGTGCGCGTAAATGTTAATTGAAATACGAATATAAATGTTAGATCATGCCGGTTAAGTATAACTATTGGTTTTCTTTCTATTCAATTACGCTTGTATGAGCAACAGTGAGTATGAACTGTTCTACGGAACCAATCTCTGTAGAGTAACATTTAATTAATTAAAAGAATATTGATAATCTTGTATTGTTCTTGCAATAGTGGTGCAATGCCCTGGATAGACTTTGGCTTGGTTGTAGTTCTAATTAAAAATTTGAAGATTATTCACAATTATGCAAAACCTTCTAACTTTTGAAAGATTTGAGACAGTCTACCAATTGAATTCAAAGAATAAATGTTTTGAAGTAGGAAAAAATTTTTTTTAATATCACACGTGTTCTTCAGTATAATCTAGATTAAAGTTGGGTTGCGAAATCAAGTAGTAAATTTGATCGGTAATGCGCTTTGAAAGGAGGCCTTTGGCGCTTTTTTAAATATTTAAAGTACAATGATATTATTATTAGCACTCTTTGTCCCGAGGCAGTTAATTGTTATGAGTGAGGTGTTTGCCGCTGCGAGAGAATATTCCCGAAGGTAATCTAAACTAACTAACGGTATATATTATTTGGTCCTGAATTATACTTTTTCACTTGAGTAGTACAAACTTTACCATCAGATGTTTTCGGTACAAAAGTAATAAAACTATTTGTAACTGTATAACGTTTTATTTTTACTTAAAGAAACACTTGTAATAGTTGTAATTTAAAAGAAAAATACTAATTAATAACTGTAAGGATACCAGGATTTATAAAGTTAGGTGAACACGAAGAAAAATTAAAAAATCTTTTATCCGTTACTCGAAAGATCCAAAACATTAAATTTACTTTTATTTTACATATCGCGTGTAAAAGCAACATAAAGAGCAAAGAGATAGCTACGAGCGTGTCATGTAGCGCTCGTAGCTCTTGTAGTGATAGCGTAGCACTCGTAGCGTTCGTAGCTGCTGTAGCGGCACCACATTGATCTAATGGAACTTCTTTATACTTATATTCATATTTGTAATACTGTTTTATTGCAGAGAGTAATAATAATACCAATAATCTAATTATTGGACATTGCAGGAAATATTAATATATATTAATTAATTCCGGCTTCTACATATAATATACTAAGTCCCGTCATTTTTATTTATAGACAGTAGTTGATGTAGTTTAAGTTACATTACTGTTTATGTTGACACATACATTTTTATTAAAAAATGAAGTAATTGATTTATAAGTTATAGACTTCAACGAATAAATTAATTTTTATTTACTCCAATCATTTATTACTCATAATTGACCTTAACCAATTACGTAATATATAGTTTTTTCAATTTTTATCGCTTACAATTAATGTGATGTAATAAAACTGACGACCACCATTATGTCAAGAAAGAAACATCAAAACCAGAATATAATAGCAAAATGAAGATTATATTTTTGATTACAACGATAAGAAATTATTAATTTTCAATTTCGTCATAATCCGTGTAACAAATGGGGTGTGAGTAATGTAACGTATGCGATAGCAACAGAAGCGCCGCGTAGCTCGAGCGACTCTAGCTAGTAGCGCGACAGCGATACGAGCTACGACGAGCGGAACCGCGGCCGGATTGTTTGCTGATGGGATATTTGCGCCTCTCTGACATCTGATGTATTATTCACCGATTGTTTTTCACATACAGGATCATTCTATATTACGAAGGAACAAACAAGGATTATCCCTCGAAATACTTTCGGAATATTTTATTATTTATATTTATTTAACCTCTTTATTTATCCGATTACATACCATCGATATTACGCGATAGCTGACTGGAAATTTATTTTTTGCTATGTCGCTGTTATAATATCACACAATAATATAATTGTTTTCATTAGTCATAGGGTTTCTTACAGTTTTTTTTATGTTCTCTGAGCTGGCACTGCGCCTATGAAACACCGCGCACAAAATGTTTAATGAATACAAAGCACATTATATTACTATAGTAATATAGTTTTAAGAGTCATATTTTTTTATTTCAATAAGATACAGATTCTCTTACTTTACTAAGATAATGTAGACACGCGACATCAAACTTAGCTAACAATAAAAAGGTTAACATAATAAACTATAAATGTTTATTTAAAAAACCCCAATATCCAGCACGCGCACACTCTCTGTGCTCTCTGCGAGACGCTGTTGGGGCTTTTCATGATAATGCAATAACGCGTAATTTAATTCTTGGTATTCGAGGTCCACTCTCCTCTCTCCTCTCTCCGCTCTCCGCGCTCCGCGCCTCGCACCTCGCTAATTGAATTCGTTTGTGCCGAGGCGATTGTTCTATATAAGCGTAATCTTTTATTAAATATTTGCTCGCAGGCGCTGGACCACTGACGGTTCACTCTTAATACCTTTGTGCGTAAACTTTCAAGTTTGTATTGTGTCTAATTATATTATTATGTTTTAGACAAAGTTTCTTGTTTCTTTTGTATATTTATTTATTTAATTCAATATATTCTGCTCGAAGTCGTTGGTCATCTGTCGAACGTATGTGTGCAGCGCCCCCTGGCGGCGCTCGGCGGCGGCGCCGGACTCAAACGAAACTCGGTCAACATCGCGACCCACTTTTCTATTAAAATAGAAATCGATGTTGTGAAGTGTACCTGCATGCAATATCTTATCTCTTGATATTGATCTTCAGATGCCATTTATGTTTATGTTCACTGAAATTTCGACGACGACGTCTATATTCGCGAAGAATAGGATTAAAAAGAGTTAAGAAATTATTTCAATTCCGATATGATAACGATCACTAACTGAGGTCTGGCTTCTTTTTATACTTTTCTAGTATTAGTTTAAGGCTGATGAATTGACCGGTGTCTAATGTCTTAAGGAACCAGTGACCAGACAAAGTTATCCGTTTACTGCACAAAGCACTAGAACATCATGTGAACAACTCTTAACTAGCACTGATTGACGTTCTAAGCGGATTGAGGGATTGGCATTCATTAATTAGTTAGCTCCCAGACGACAGCTAAACAGCGAGCGACTCCAGACAACAGGACGACGGGACGTTAACAAGCTTAACCACATGGTTGTAAAGAGTAGTTATTTGCTTATCTTTAGGCAGTGGGTAATTTGTTAAAATGTCAAATTTGAAACGCTCAGTGGGTGTCGGCACAGCACAGCACAGCACAGCACAGTCGGGTAACGGGTTAAAGCCCCAATATTGTCGCTCCCCGCGGGTTTCAATGGCATTTTTAAATGCTTCATGCTGAGTCCGGGGCGAAGGCAATAACATTTAGCTGCCGATAGTAAACGTTTCATAATTGTCTAAAATTGGACTGCGAGAATTTTATTAATTCATTTGATTTGTAGGCACGACTTTAAATTCTCTAACATTGATCCAATTGAATTTTTTGATGGACTATCATTTAAGAATGACGTCTTTGCATCCATGATGAACGCTACCGCTTATTAATTAATATTATTTATTTAAACACTTAAAAGTATTTTACCATTAACATCTCAAAATGAATATTAATTATAATTAATGTTAATAAACCTGCAATGAATAGTGTACAGTAATCCAGATATATGTTGATCGGAGTATCAAGCGGTGTGTGTGTGCGGTGAGTACACTTTGGTTGCTCGCTTGGGTTCCTCACTGAAAAGGAATATAGATGGAAATTAGTGATAAATATATTTTTTTCTTTTTTTTATAAAGATTACTATCAGTTTGGTGTGTGTAAGCTGGTGGTAGACCATCGCTACTGAGGTCTACGTGACGCGTTTTGTTGCTCAGTTCGGTTTAATTGTTAAATGTTTACAATTGTGTGAAAGAACTTTGCAAACACATACTATTATTATAAAACCATTATTTAACCATACAGTCATTGTATCACTCCTAAGCTAGTTAATAGTATTTAGAGTGAATACGAGCGAGGTATAAGATATTGGTTGAGGCGCGCCTGCACTCACTCGGCGGCCATTCAGCTGAGGAACGATTACATTTCCATTCATTCATAAAACCCGCTAACTTTTGAGGTTTAAATGTTCCAAAGAGATTCCAATTGCGCCTCCTTTTTATTTCAACCTTTTTTTTATCACTTAAAATAGAATTTATTGGTCTTAGACGACTATGGTATGGCAAATGTTACTTTCCGTATGCCAACGAATGTAATGAGTTTTGGTATATTTAAGAATATCACCACTAGCTTAATATTATATTAACATTGTACTGACAAATTATAAATATTTAAGTAATTTCATAGAGTAAACATTGTCTTAGCTTTGGCTTGTGTAGTGTAGTTGGTGGGGGGCTCTTTACCTGGGTTACCAGTTAAAATTTGCTTTATCTTTTATTATAACTATAGTATAGTTGAAGATTTTGTTTGTTGATGATTTCCTGACAATTTAACTACATTTTCAATTTTCATTATAGCTATCTATCTTTTTAATTATCAGATAAATAAGCAAGGAATAAAAAATTTGTTAACGTAAATAGGTGTATGTTCCACACTTCAAAAACCGTCACCAGTACTCAGAAAGATTGACTTACTTCCTTACTGAATCAAATAAAGTTTATTAATGAATTTTGCGTCTTTGAGTATCATTACCATCTAGATATTAAGGTGAATTATACATGTATATTTGTATACACAGTTTACGAGCAGGTAGAGAGCTATCCAATCAAGGCAGCCATACGAGCGAGTCCGGCACGCGGCGCTAGTAGCTCCTCATTACTTCTTATTACATTTACTCACTCGTACACTGAAGTAATGCTAAGCTAGGTGCCTAGGAAGTATTCATACACACACACACACACACGCACACGCACACGCACAGGGACACGCACACGCACACGCACACGCACACGCACACGCACACGCACATGCACACACGCACGCACGCACACACGCACACACGCACGCACGCACACACACACACACACACACACACACACACACAAAATCGTTAGCTTTAATTCTGTATATCTACCCTGCGTGCGTAATAAAACAAACAACAAAGTGACTTAAGGCTTAAAGCACGCGATGTCTGCGATGTCTGCGATACAAGCGCTTGACGTGACAGTGTCTCATCATCACTCGTCCTCACTCTCGACCCGACTCGAGCTACTAGACTGTAGACACTGTTACTTGCTTTGTCTATTACAAGCTTTTTATATTCCTTGCATATCTCTACTTTTTGCATAATTAATTTTCACCACACAAGTATCTTTCATCGTCTAGTCGATCATAAAATATTCGTCAAACGAAAACCAATGTGTTCAACAAAAATGTTCTGTATACTAACAAAAATATGTCAAACACATAAATGTGAAGTTCATTATAGAGAATACGCATCGTTCTCGACATTACCGATAAAAGAATTTACATTTATACGTGTACCAAGGTCTGTAGCTGTGCTGGCTAGTATAGACAGTCATCCCTACAGGCATAATGGACCGACTTAGTGTCTAAGTGCGGAAACAGGAGCCCTTAAAATACTAGTTTCAAGCATGTAACGTTCTAAAATAAATATTTATAACAATTTCTTGTCTACCACAATGTTTATACGTATTCAATATGAATTTACTAAAGTGCGATTATTTCACTGAGTGTAAATTAAGTTCAAGATTTTTTTGTATCTGCCTTATAGTCTACTTTAATGAAAAATATCAGGTCTCTAGGTCATCTGGTCTGGTCAAATATAAGTCAGTCAGTCAGTTATAAAAATGTAGGTTTTTTACGTTAATATAACAATAAATGTTTTAGTTGTGAAGGGCTCGAAAGTAGTTTTTTTAAAATAGATAAGGGACAAACGAGCAGACGATCTACACGATGGAAAGTGGCCACGGTCGTCCTCGTGGACATCGGCAGAACTAGAGAGTTTCTCTTGTTTCGCCGATGCGTTGCCGACTCGATGATAGAGTGAGGAGGGGAAGCGTAGCGAAGAATGCTGAGGTTTCAGTGGACTCTGAGCAAGTACCCGGAACCGCAGAATTCATGATATGGGAGAGGGAGCGAGTAGATGTGACCAGAACGCGTCAGAGACGCTTGCAGGCGGGATTCGCATGCTGGTAGTCGCAAGCTAGTCGGGGGAGATACCCTGCCCGGTATCTGTTCCCCGACTTGGTTGGTGGTAACCAATGTGGGTGTTGGGTTACCCGACTCTTAAGAGATGCTCTGCCAGCGGCAGAGGGGAATAGTCTGCTAACCCATTTAATCACGTGGTGAAAATGTTTGTAATGGTTACTGTAGACACACAGGTGTGTAGTAGTGTACACACGGCGGCTGCGCTGCTGAACTTGGCTGGATACGCTGCCGTATATTTTGATAAAGGCTTTATTGTGTCGGATCTTGTACGAAGTATACTGAAGTTATATTTTGCTTTGCTTAGCATGCTATTGAGGCATGTTTATTGTTTTATAAAAATGAGTGAGGGAGAGCAGATGAATTTTAATTTTCATTAAATTAAGATAACGAATCTTGCTTTAATGAATGCAGATAATATTTTTTTAGGTATTATTATTATTACCGTACCTTACCTTCCGAACAGCATTATTATTGTGTAAATGGAATATGTATTTCCGTTCTAATTAAAATAAATAAATAAATAATAATTATTGCATCGGTACATAAGTATAGTTTTATACTCGCTGTGTTAGTGCCGTAATATAGTGTTCTTGTGTATATCATCTAGTTATAAAATAACAATGGTGATAAAGCAAGATTAATTTAGTGGTTGTTGTAAAGGCAATTTTCATGAAATGTAAGTAACAAAGATGCAGTAAGTAGCAATAGTGAGACAAATAAACTGAGCTCAGCTTGCCCGAATAATAATGAGTTTGCGCTTCGTCCTCCTCCTCGTCCTCCTCCTGGACCTCCCGCTCGTGTAAACATCTCTCTGGAAAGTGGCTACTCTTCTATTGTTCCAACCTTACTAATATTACATTACTGTTACTAGTTTATAGTATTAAATGCCCGAATATTAGTATCCATACAATGAAGAGAATGATTCACTGTGGTGATTATACTCATATAATGTGATGTGAGTGACATATACATTTATGTGCAGCTATAACACCCAAGCCAATTTAAATAAGGCTACGTTTTATCCTAACATAACATTGAATCTAACTCGGAAGCGATTCTGAAGCATAGAAATGTTTGCTAGAAATTAATTAAATTCAGAAATGAACATAACACCAATTTATATATGCAATTTATATCAGATATCAGCTAGTGGAAAATATTTATATTAATATAATGTTGTACTAAGTAAAGATATACTCGTAGAAAGTGGAGCGGTGGTGTGCGGTGGTGTGCGGTGGTGTGCGGTGGTGTGCGGTGGTGTGCGGTGGTGTGCGGTGGTGTGCGGTGGTGTGCGGTGGTGTGCGGTAGTGTGCGGTGGTGTGCGGTGGTGTGCGGTGGTGTGCGGTGGTGTGTGAGGTGGTGCGAGGGTCGAAGGTCCCGCAGTGATTCATCTATTCGACTCGTAAGCTGAACATTAGAAATCGTTTACTCGGAATCAGAATATCCTCCGTGTGTGTAATGTAATGCCTCTCAGGATACTCTCCTCGTGTCTCCGTCTTGCTCTCTGTCTGGCGCGGTCTGGCTCGGTCTGGCGCGGTCTGGCTTACTCCCGGTACAGCTTTTTTAATGATATGAATCATTGTGTACACAAAAAAATTGTTCTACTTGTCTTGACATGAAAATAAGTATACAAGTTATTAGTCAACGAGATATTGTCTCATTACACAAAGATAAACATTTATGCTTCACTAGAGATGTGCGAGGATGCGTTGCTGTGGAGGAGGAGGGATGTGTCACTAATAGAATCGTTCCACTTTGCTCAGAGTGTCAAACTATCAAAATAATCGCTCAGCTATAATATAATATATACCTTGTAGCTAAATAAATATTGGTGTTGCCACCAAACACATACTCTCATGGCATATTGACTAGCATAATAGAGTGTAAGTGTGAGAAAGTGTTAAGCTTATTGAGGATCACTTGGGTCTATGATATTGTCGCTAACTCAGTTAAAATTAGGTAAGAGTTAATTTAACCTGCGCCTAGGCCTCAAGCTTCAGACACTATTGAATTTTCGTGTCTAAAGTGCATGTTGTTGTCCGTGACACAGAGAGGAGGGGGGGGGGGGGGGGCTCCGCTGCAGGCGCTGACGTGTCGGAGTTTGAGCGCTTTCACAATATCTAATCTTATTCAATCTCATTGCATTTCATACTTTATACTTGCCATACTGATTTCGTCAATTAATCAGTTTTGTTGCACTTTTTTTCTATTGGTAATTTTAAGATTACCTACAGGTTCTATAACTTATAACCTTTATGCTAACAGATCAGAAGTAGTGTGACAAGTAATTTTATAGTACGAGCTTTGTCTATCCAAATTTATTAAATTATTTTGTCTACTCCCATACTTTAAATCCTCAATAAAAGATTCCGAATCAGTTAGCTTATTGCCAACATTACAACACCCAATGTCCTAATAACCATTATATCATTCAAACGGGTGATATAATCTTGTACTAAATTTTATAATAACACTCATATCCCTTCTGCGCAAAGGGTTTACTCAACAGACAGCCATATTCTCACTGCTCTAATATGTATGTAGTATTAATTTTAATAATTCATTATCACGGTCCGTTAATGACCCACTGCTGAGCCGGGTCTCCTCCTCAGAATGAGGAGGGTATTAGGCCACAGTCCACCACGGTGTCCCAGTGTGGGTTGACAGACTTCACACACCTTTGAGAACTTTAGGGAATTCTCAGGAGTGCAGGTTTCCTCACGATGTTTTTCTTCACCGTTATAGCAAGTGATATTTAATTGTTTAAAACACACATAAATTCAGAAAAGTTACAGGTGTGTGCACAGGATCGAACTCGGACCTCCCGAGTAGACATCAACGTCTTAACCACTGGGCCATCACTGCAACTCTCTGCAAACTGCAAATCTTTTATAAAGGATTTAATCATAGGTGTAGATAAAGTCTTGTATGCAACTATTGATAATTAGGTATTAAAACACTCGTGTGATAAACCCACAATCGTGTTTTAATTACTTGATACAGTACATGCAAAACATTACATATTAAAATTTAAACTTTCATTAATTCAGTAACTCATTCAACCGAACAGACAGATACAATCTCGTGCATATCATGCCAGTTAAACAACAGCTAAAAATAAAAAGGGACGTGTTGGTTGTTTGTCCAATAAATGTTTGTCGAGCCCGTAAGTATTGTTTTTTATTTAGCAAGCGAATACCTATGTTACCGAGCACACAACACTTAGTTCAGCTCGACACAGATTCATCTACCAAAACGCTGAATAAATGGCTTAAGTTCAGTAATGAAATAATACAAGTAGTTGTATACTACAGATGGTTACTTGAAGGCAATTTCGTGTTGAAGGCTCCCTAATACCGTAATTCCGTAGTACAGAACCATTAAGTGCGGACACGTGACACAATCAAGTTAATATTCGGCGCGCGGCCCCACGGCCCCGAGGCTCCTCAGTCCCTCAGTCCCTCAGCCCCACCGCTCTAAGGCTCAGATCTTTATTATCGTCCAAACAATATTTTTCATAACGAAGAGAAATGGGACCTCAGCCGAGGGTGTTAGCGTAGGGATCGGTTGAGAATGTCACACTAACATAAAACTGTACAAGAGAGCTGAAGAGCTCAACTAAAATTTGAATTAATGGACACTCTATCACTTGACGTGACGTGACGGGACTGCTCGTCCCAGGGTGGGTGTTAACATTGCAACCTTTGACTAAAGGGACTAATGTTTTATTTTCATATTTAATTTGACGAAATTTATAATAGGTGTAGAGCTTCCAGGGCGGGACGGTAACTAAGCTATTAAAATTCAGATTGAGTCATCAGTAATTGAGTTTTGAAAGGACTTAAAGCGACACAGTAAATCATCTGGTTTTTGGAATCAGATTGAACTTCTATATTAGTACCTTAAAATTAATGAACAATATATTTTATACACTAGATGATGTGTTTTGGGTAGTTTCTCATATTGTGTACAATTAAACGTGTATACCAAAAGCCTTTGCGTCCACAAATATGACGTCTTTTATATTTATATTGTTCGCAATAATTTATCATCCTAAAATAAATGTGATGTCACGCTTGACCATAATCTGTGAATAACCGTAAGCGCGCGTAAGCTGCGACACAGTGAGGCGCGGGTGAGGCGCGGGTGCGGCGCGGGTGCGGCGCGGCACGACAGAGATGTGGCAACAAGTTATTAATATCCATTGGTATGATGAAGATGGATAATCACACAGGATGACAATGTCATCAAAAGCTTTTTTAATTTATTTAATAATTTACTTTTAATAAAGTATCCCCTGAACATGAAAGGTACAGTTGAGTAAAGTTTAGATGACGGCGACACGGAGGGTGCCGGGTGACCGCAGCTAGTGCTCCGCCCTCGAGTTTGCTCCAGTTTGTATTTTCGAGAGCAATTACACGCGATTTAAACACCCCGAGTGTCGCTTTCTTTTATTACTGAGTAATCATTATGATTTATAATTTAAAACGCCGCAAAGGAATAAATGTTCGTTTAAATTTATAGCTAACTTTTTACAGGTTTAGTGTTTAGGTACGTAGGTTGGTATGTCTCTTATGTAACATACTGTTATTAAGCTACACAGAATGTGATATTGTCACTCTACGTGTCACTCAAGTTATCTTTGTCACCTTGAGTGACATCTTATATTATCCGAAAATGTAGACATAGTTTATTTAAAACAAAAAAGCTTGATATTACTGATTGATAGAATGAATATAATACTTATAACTAATTTTGGGATATACTTATCAATACACAAATGGTTTTTGAAAATTATTTCAAGAAACCGAGGATTTGTTGTTCATACTTCGATTGGATAGCAGCCGCAATAACCACAAGATATTTTGAGAAATTGCAAAACCTGCCTTTATGTCATCCCTCTGAATATGAGATTGTATGCAAAAATCTAAACCTCCATGTTTCTTTCAAAAAAACTATGTTTTATTATCATTATCATAATTAATGGTTGTGACTTGTCATAATATGATACTATAGCCTACATCCAATCAAATAAAATAATGTATAAAATAATATCAGATGTCATGGACCTTAGAAATAAAACTCAGCAATGCCAGGGGCTTCTGACCCGTGTGGTCTTGTAACAAACCCTATATATATATATATACAGGGTGGAAGCAGACATCTTCCGAAAACTGAAAGGGGGGATAGAAGAAGCCCCTTTATGACTGAAAAAAACCTTGGTATAGTCGAGGGCAGTTATTTGTTAAACAAAATCTTCTTTTGAAAATAATTGTCACAATCTTCAGCCAGCAATGTATACTCAACATAACTTTTAACATACTATCACCAACTAGGCAAATAGAATAATAAATCACACGTGTTAATTTCTACCAAATTAGTTAGGTGTTTTAGTATTTACTTTATTATTAAATAATTTCAAAGAAAATTACAATAAAAGTGGATTGTTCTAAATATCTAGGTACTTACCTAGTTTCGGTAACGTATGAGAAACGGCTCGAACTGCGCTCCTCCCATCTCCTCACACAACTCGGCTCTTCGCACTATCTCCCGGTGGATGCTATCCCACAGAATGTCCTCGGGGCCCCTGCTGTTGAGTTCCGAAAACACGTCCCGAATCCGAGCTTTCATCTCCTCCGTTGTGTCACATTCAGTGGCAAACACCCTGTCCTTGACGTATCCCCAGATGAAAAAGCGCTGACGGTCTTTTTTTAGTATTTTGTGCACGGTTTTGTGCGACACGCTAAGCCCGCGAGCTCTAATTTGCCGCGCTGCCGTACGAATTCCTAGCCGTGAATTTCGTCCCATCACGTCTAACACTTGTTATTCCGTGCGGTTTGCAATCTCCCGGCCACCTCCACGCCTTTGGGGCACAATGGGCTGGTTTTCTAAAACTCTTTGGTACGCAGCCGTAATGATGCGAGGGTCTGAAGGGTGCGCATGATTTGGATACCGCTGTCGATAAATGCGTAACGCTCGTGAGGCATTCCCTCGTGCTTCTCCATAAAACATCAACATTTATCCATATTCACGAGTACTGAACATTGTGTTAAAAAACTTAAAACTATTGTACTAAACTAATCCACAAACTATTAAATAATCAAGTCAGAAAACAAGCTTTAAAAAAAATTAAAACAGGATATTTTTTCGCGATTTACGCATTAGTACTTAAATTGCGAGTAGAACGTACGATCTACCACCGTAGCATCGTTGCAATAACGAGTAACGACTGAAGACTAAAATGTATTTACCCTAAAGAAAGAAAGCCGCACACAAGTACATGTAGTGGCGGCATCCTTTGAAAAATCCAGTATGAAAACAACCCGTTGCACGACCTTGCCAAAAAATTCCATTATTTTTTCGATACGGCGGCATAGACATTTGAGTAATTTAATTAAATAAATGTAAATATTAAATTTAATAAAGAATAATAATTAATTATTCGCATTTAAGTTTCAGAAGCGTCAGTAGCTGAGTGGTCCCGAACCACGATGGAATCACGGATTCACGGTCGATAGGTCGTGGGTTCAAATCCCGGACATTGGAATACCCGAATAATTATTTTCTTTATACCTCGAATAGAACATAAAATTAATATCATTATAATAAGGAACTTCGTTCCTATCTGGTGTCCCACGACACCACACGTTTTATTTATTTTTTTTAAGATTACTAGCAGTATGGATCACATACTACTAGTATTCCCTTTACCCCTACTAGTAAGCTAATAAATAGTTTGTGTCAGGAGTGGGCCACGTCAGTAGTCCAATGTCCGGATATGAACCCACGACCTATCGACCGTGAATCCAACGCCCGAACCACTCAACTAGTGACGCTTCAAAAGAAATTAATAGGAAAAAATTTAATTAAACAAATATCCACTTGCTTCGGACACTACAAACAGACATTCACAGACACATTTTTAGTCTGACACAAAATATAACTCTAAATTTCATACTTAGAGAACACTTCATTTTGCAAATTCGGGTGAAAATGGCGGCCCCCACAAATTTCAACTGATTAGGTAAAAAACATTTCAGAATGCACAGCTGAATAAAATAATTAAACAAAATTATTCACGTTTGTTTAAAAATGGTTTTGTTAAAAAAAATAGACATTGAAGGGTTATTTATTACCAGTACAACATGAGCATTCAAATTTCAACCTTATTTGCATGTAAATACGAATCAAAATTCATTTTTTTCAGGAGGCCTTTGTGGGCATCTATGACCTTGTCAAAGGTACTATACGTAGAGACGTACTCGTAATAAGTAAACTGTCGCGATTCATACATATCTTAATGTTTTAATTTAATTTAGTTTGTGTTTGATGAATGTTCTTGCAGTTGGTGCTGGGTATTTAGTAGACATGTGTGATGTGTGAAAAGTTTGTAAACCTTTTTTTGTTTGTAAATTTTGTAGTTAAGTAGTACTCTTACATAAGTGGTTAACCAACTACTTTGGGTACTGTTTTATGATGTTATTCCAGTAGGTAGGTACCAACCAAGTACTAACTTAAGTATTTAAATTTAAACCGCGGTTTCCATCGATGAATAGGGTCTATGGGTATGACTATGGTTTGTAGAATCTTTAGGTATGTTCATTTTATTATTATTTGTTTGATAGTTAAGTTTACTCTACATAAAGGTTTAAATTTCGTCATAAAGTTATTACATGATCCGTGAGGGAAGGACAGCTGAACAGCTGATAGGGAGCGCTGGCCGCACGCAGGTGAGTCACCTCCCGCCCGCGGTCGATTTATACGATCGCAATACATTGCTGTTTTCATTATTTTTTTAATTTTAAGCTTAATTTAATTAAATATTCACAAAAATACTTTGCGGTTATGTTATACTACTCGTACCTGGTCGAAAAAGTTAAAAAAAAATGATGACGTCATTGATTTTTTTTTTCGCAAAATTTCTACATGCGAATGTTCAGAAGCCTTGTCTGAACACCCATTTTCAGTTTTCGGAAGTAGTCTGCTTCCACCCTGTATAATAAAGCTAACAAGTCCGTGATCCTCGATACGAAAGACCTCGCAATAGTTCACTTTGAGTAGGTTTTATTGCATTCCCGCTTTCACTAAAATTCACTCTGTGACATTACTTGTCAAACTACCTCTGATCTATCAGGACAATGTTAGTTATGGAGCGAACCAATAATAATTTAAATATATTACGACGGATTTTCAGAAATATTCTCTTACTTTATTGTTTTAATTTTAATTTACATTCACACTGATGTTGACGTTGGTGTATAAAACAAAGTAACTTAAGGCCTATGTGTATGTGTGTACGTGTGTGAGACGTCTCCATAATTATCCAAGTTTATTCATTAAAGAGCAAACAACCTGAAGCGTTTATTATGTGGGTCACTAATGATTACGCTTATAGTCTAAAATATTTTCTAAAGATGATGACAACAAAAAAGAGTAGTAAATGCTCCACATTCTACTAGTCACACACTAGCCAGTGCCGTGGCTACATGTTTCTTTACGTATTTTACGATTATAGACAATGAAAGTACTGTGAGGGGTCAAAAAAAGATCGGAACCAGAGTAATTTATTTATTACATCATAAATATTTTGTTTTTTATAATGCTTTATCAAAAATTTTTGTTTCTTACGAACTAGAGAGTGGATTGTTTTTTATTTAAGAGTGAGCGAGAGCAGATGGCTTCAGAGTGACGCTGGCGAGAAGAGTTCTGATAGTTTCCTTCCATATCAAAAAGCTTAATTACATTGGTTGGTATGATTTATCTATTCATACAATATCATTGATTGCGGTGTGTATAATATGATATAGCATGAGGCTGACGGCCAAATCTCCATTACTAAAAAATGCTAATTTACTCTACGGAAGGAACAGCTAAGAGATCGATTCTGATTAATTATAAAAGTTTGAGGTACCCTCGCTCTGTCGCTGACACTGAATTTAAGTTAATAATTATGCAAAATTGTATGGATGAAAAATCTCTACTTAGTACTTAATAACTTTGTCATGCTTCCGAGACTGAGATTAATTGACAAATCTTTATAAACTTTTACTCATTTTAAAGATACAAGCTTTTTTAGTGCAAATGTAGTAATATATTAATTCTTTATGAGTAAATTTATACAATAACATAAACGGAATATTTACATTACATAAACGGAAACTGTAAATCATAGGCAAGTTTTATATTAAATGTAAAAGTGTTTTAAGATAGCGACCGCAAAAATATAAATGTGAGGCGCGACGGGAGTGCTAAACTAAAAGTAATTATCAGTGCACTTGCACTGCCGCTGCATAATGTGATGAAACGAATTTAAAACATTACATTTTCCTTTCAAATATAAAAACGTACTTTTCATTTAAAATTTAAAGTATATATTTTATTATATTTTGATGACATTCGGTGTCAGATTCGTATTAAATGGTATCATTAAGTCAGTTTTACTTTACACATAGAACAGTACAGTATCACGATTTGTGTCAAAACCATCTTCTAAAAGTTCGAGATCATTACGTTCAAACAAACAAACTCTACAGCTTTATTATATTGGTGATATATACTTAAAACTAAAACGCATAGCCAACGAATCTGCAATGCTTCGTGGCTACGAGGCTACGGCGCTACGCGGCTACGTGCTACGTCGCTACGAGACCACAAAGTGTAATAGATGACAAAATTCATCGCGCACCCTCCGGGGTAATAACTTAAAGTTTTAGACAATGAAATGGTTTTACTTAAATTACATTTAATTTCAACTTCTTTTTGCTATATAGAAAATAATTATTATAGTAGTTAACTTCTTCACTACGTATTCTCCATCTATCTGGGGGCACGGTAAAGACCCGCCAAGACGAGCCAAGTGAAGCGCAAGGACTTCACAAATAAAATATCTGACTTGGCCGTTTTGCTACCGTCTTATATATTATATTATATTTTATTTAGCACTGTTCATTACTTTTCTGTTATATAACAGTTCTTGTAGGAACGAAAAGGTCAGCCCACATATTATATTGACTAGGGTGTAACGTTTGTGAAGTGAGGGCTTGTAAAGGTTGGTAGGGAGGGTGTGTAGCGTTAGAAGCTTGGCTCTAAATGTAATCTGATCACTTTTTGACAGTGCAAATCTTAGCAAAATTTTACAAGAAAAAGTTTTTAGTTTAGTAACGATTCTACTGATTACTGACTGACCCACCATTTGCATTATCACCTACTTGATTCAATTATATACTATCCGGAGATTAAACATAAGGGTAAAATTTTATTTAAAATTTCTTAGTCTTCTTTATTTTGATTTTTGACAAAATAAAGAAGATAGATATATTAGATAGACAACATAGTTAATAATATATTTTAGTTAAAAGAAGGTTAAATATAAGCGTATAACAATTTTATACGAAACTTAATCGACAAGGTTCATAATTAAAAATTATAATGACTCTTTATAAAGTACAGAGCTGTGAGTACGCGGGACGCGGAGACTGAGCGGAGAGCGGAGAGTGAGCAGCTACTCATAAACAAGTGTGTTCAGTTCCCCTCGCGCACATCACCGTGAACGTTCAAGTTTTGTCTAATTGTTATTAATGTTGAACGCTTGCGTCAAACGTTTGTATATTTAAGTAGAGTTTCTCTTTCTCTCCCTCTCACTCTCACTCTCTACAATCTCGGGGCATTTACTCGCTCCGAGGGTTGTGTTATATGAAGCTCGGTAACTTGATGAAACTTTTGTAATATGGAGATTGGTGGAGATAAATAGAAAATTAAATGAAACGAAATTTGTAAGTTGGAATGTTTGTGTGTTTGTTACTCGAAAACACAAAAAAGATTAATCGAACCCTAATGAAGTTTCGCTTATTCATAGATTTTATAACTTGCTTTAATAAATTGAATTATTTTTGGTTTAACATAAAAAATAGAGCTCCCGTGAGATTTGTTTGAGGAGTTTCGTAAATAATTGACAATATTAACATTAATAAATCATTCAGTATCGTATATTGATTTGATTCTGTAAACGCAATCCAGTGTAGATCTCAGTTTGCTATCAAAATCTAATTTTGAATTAAAAATATGTTATTAATTTTTTTTTTTTATAATTTATAAGTATTAATATAAAATTGGTCATTATTAAATTAATAATAATAATAAATAATAAAATTTGTTTATTACCATAAAAGTTTCACATAAAATTCCTTCTTAATCATTTAAATACATGAAACAATTTAAATTAAGCCAAGGCTCGCAACGGATCCGCTCCTTGGGCTCCGAGCTGCCGACATCCGGTGCGGAGTGGACACCAGCTCCCACCGCTGAGATATATACTCGTAGGCGTATGTGTGTGTGTGTGTGTTGGAGCTTATGTAATATTGACATCGATTTTTAAAGCAAGTAAGCTATTTTACAATATTGCATCTCTTTCTGTTAGGTTTCAGTGTAATATAACTTTTTGAAAATAAAAATTAATATATAAGTATTATTTCTTTTGAATCTGTTATTTAGCTTTATTGTTACGCTGTGACAACCAGACACTAAGAAGTAGTATTTCAGACAAAATAAAGTAACGAGTCACAAGTCTTAGTCTTTCTGTATGTCTCTGTATCACAATATATACATGAATTCTCTCTTTTCGCTGAGATATGAATAGTTCAATATAGAATAGATATCGTCACTACGTACAGGTGACTCCTAAGCAGATAATTGAATGAAATATTATTGGAGAGCTTCTAAAAGTTTAATGAATGCAGGTAACGAGGGAAATAGCACAATCACATCGACCCCGATATGGCGCTAGCAGCTCCGCGGCGACACTCAACTCGACTCACACTTCGACACAATAAAATATTGTATTTTTATAACAAACTACATTTTTAGGTCACGTTGAATTAGTGTCACGGATATTCACTGAATTCAGTTCAATGTAGAAATCTATAGGCTACCGCATATCCGCTCTCATTTCAGTCATATATCAATAATATTGTCATGTTGTGTGTTATATAGTATATATTGGTTCTATCATAGATATTCTTTTATTGACCCTTTGAGCGCGCCACGTAGGCTTAGTACTGTTGTCGTTCTAGTATGTAGTTAGTGTCGCATTAGCATCTCCATTGTTTTTATTGTTTCTACATTGATTTAATTCATTTTTACATTTTCTAAATCAGTTGAGTTTACTCACAATTGCATAGAGCGTAGAGACAACAGCGCCATTTTACAGTTGATAATTACCTAGTATGATTATATATATATGATCAGAGGAATACTCCATGAAACAGACATGGTAGCTATAAATAAGGCGACCACGGTTCTACCTTGACCATTTCTATACCGATGCATTTCTGGGTTTCTATCTGAATTATTTTCTTGTTTCGTCCTTTTAAGACCACTTTTTACGAAGTCGGGTTATAAATTTATAAACTTTATTTTCTTAATTAATAGTTAATTTTTTTATTTAAAAGTTAGTATTTAGATCGGTATTACCTTCATAATCTCATATTGTAACGTAATGTTGGTTTTTACTTGCTTAAACAAGGTACTTGCGGACTGTACGACTGGATTTTAAACATATATTTTGATTTAAACAAAATGATATATATACATAATTGTAATGTGCTCGCCAAGAACTTTTTTTTGATACCAAACAAGTGATGATTATATCAGTTAAAATTTTTTCGATTTGAGAATCTGAGGGTTAAATTCCGACATAAAAAATATATATATATGTCGGAAACAAATTGAAAGGAATGACCTATATCAAAAGTTGCGGGCGTACGAGGTCAGGATATAACTAATCGTTATGATCTCGCACTATTCTGACAGGAACCCAAACAGTGCCTTAGACTTGTGACCAAGGTGTAAAATTAAAGAGCTCCTGTAAGTAATAACAACACTCGCCTCCACTGCCCAGGTTATCTGCTCAAACCTAAGGTTAAACTCACGACATATATTCTATGTCACAGACATATTTGTAGTACATAAGTTAGTATTTGTAGTTAGTGAAGTAGAAATGTTTGTCACCTCATCGCAAAGGGTCTAAGTTCCTCAGCTTTGAGCTGCGTTATGCAAATGTATGAGAGATGAGAGCACAAAGGAATTATCATAATGCCATGCAAGGAAGTGCTGCCGGGCCTTAGCGTGGGCTCTACTGTCTCTGATTCATGTACTAATTGATTACATATTCTAGATCAATAGTAAGGAGCCGCAAACATTAAGTGCACATACATAACACTATCCAGTCTTCAAGGAAAATATATCTGCTCTTGTTCTCATCAGGGTCCGAAGGGCGAAGACAGGTATGTATGGAGATATTATTAAGCAATCAATCTTTAAATGAACGCAATAAAACCTTGTCTTAGAATCATAAAATTAGTCAGGTTTTATAATATAAGATTTTTGCAGTTTATAAATTGACTGTGATCTGTATCACACATAAAAAGTTTTCTATCCCACATCACACACCCATCTATACCTACCACCCACCTATATGCGCCAGATGAGTGAGGGTAAGACTGTGAGCTCTATTATACAGAGTACGAAGCGTTTTACTTTCATGCTTTTTATATTTTTATACGCGATTACACGTGATTTGCGCACCACTAGGTGCGGATACGTGTGCTACCTGCGCTACGTGCGACTTATCTTAAAACACACACAAGAATTTTATTTATGACCCTAATATATAATATCTGTTATATAAATCCCACCAACAATATTTTCATGTAATTATCGCTAGGCTTGTTGGGGGACTACTATGCCCCCAGATACTTTAGTCTTTATAATAACGTAAAGATAGTGAAATTCAAAACATATGGTCAAACATGGTCGCACATCTCTGCGACGACTCATTCTTCACTACCATTTATAATATTTCTGCATTCGACCTTCAGCTATACTGAGATAACTAACATATAAATATCTAAAGACTTCAGGTATAAAATGACCGAACTAATATATATATGTCGGGGATTTTAAAACGATGTGAAGGGAGATGGAAGGAGGAAGGTGGGGAATATTGGGGAACACTACAAGGGGGTGATGGTATTGAATGGAATATTGGGTAAACGCAACGCAGATACTTCTACTGAACCGATAAATGATCAAATATGATCTCTAACATTTGCGAGAGAAACCTAAGCAGTGCCTTGGACTTGTGACCAAGGTGTAGGCTTAAGGATATCCTTTAAGTGATCACGACACTCGCCTCCACTGCTCAGGCTCTCTGTTTAAACCCAAGATTAAACGCACATAAACCGAATCTAATACAAGGCTAACCTAACCTAAGGCTAACCTAACCTAAGGCTAACATAACCCAAGGCTAACCTAACCTAAGGCTAACCTAACCTAACATTGTGTTTACTTAACCACGTGGCAATTACATTGTAAGGACTTACGTGACCTTAGATGGACAGCACTTCCACACTACACTGCACTTGACACTATCACTATCACTACTTAGATGATGTTCACTTCTTGAGAGACCGCGCACGACTAAGACCTCAGTTAGACTGTCGATCGCATATAAAGGGTCGAGGGTAGATACTGTCACTGAGACACTGCACACCGCGCCGGCGGCCCGTCTGGGATTATTTTTTATTTATCTTGATATTTTTATTTCGTAATATCTTTTGACTGGAATGTCCGATTTCAATAATTCAAAAAGTAATTAACAGGTTTTGAAACAGTCTTCATTACAAAATAATTTATTTGGATAAGAGTTAATACAAAGTTATGGAAAACATGGTCTGATTTTGATAGGCATTTTTATCAACTTTTAAAATGTAAAAAAGTAGTTATAGTGACTTAACTACAATAGTTGGACATATGGTCTCGCAGAGTTTTTTGTAGATATTGATACGTTCTATAATATTGTAAAACATTTTTTTGTTCTATCATCAATACTTTTCGCAGCGCATGCGATGAAAGATATTTTATGGCTAATTTTTTTGCACCTTGTGTTGGTTTTAGTGAGAATTTCTGGGGATCTCTAATTTTTTCTTGTAATAAATATAGCCTATGTTAATAGGGATAATGTAGCTTTCTAATGGTAAAAGAATTTTTGAAATCGGTCCAGTAGTTTTTATGTTTATTCGTTACATACAAAAATACAAATCTTTCCTCTTTATAATATTAGTATAGATAAGTATACTATATGTGTATATATTAGTACGTAGGTTTAAAGTTTTATGTCTCAGCGAAGTGAGGTGGTAGCTGTTAACTCATATTAGAGTGACCATAGATATAATACAAAATAATTGCTAAAGTAATGTTTACAAAACATGCAAATTTCAGCTAATCCTATGATAAATGTATTGCTGAGATAGTCCTGACCCAGAGATAACCAGTGACCCTCCCTCCTCCCCCCTCCTGCCCCTATCAGCGATTACAGTCGGCGCGCACCACCAGCTCGGCTTCAGCTTGATTTATTGCTGTTATTGCTCCTAATCTTAAATACTTTTTGTTTATTTCAAGGATTTAAAATATTTATATGATACTTACAACTTGTCTCTGCTAATCCTGACTTTACACACATATACACTCAAAACAGATAATCATAATAAAATATGCAGGGGTTTCCTTATTGTGTCATATCATATGTCATACTGCAGGAACTGACAGGATCATGTTACCTTCAGGCACATATGCCGAGATCTGTCACTTATTTTTAGTGTGATTGGAGAATACAAATATGTTATTTGTTGTAACTAACCCAACATAAGAATTTTATATTACTTTAAGCATCAACTTTGCGATAATATAGAAATGACCATGCAATTGGTATATACAAAATATCGTTAAACAGTATTATAGGCGAAGCGAGTGTCGGGCGCTCACAATCTCATTATACGTGTGCGCTGCTCACAAACTTGGAGATGTTAAAAAACGAATATTGGGCCCAACCCTCTCCCCTCACCCTCCCGTGTCCCCTCTTCACACTGTCGACGAGCTTTTTCACGAATGAATAATGAAAAAATTTTCCGACACATTTCAGAAAATGAAAGTTATTTTCAGATTCGTAGCGGTTTTTAAAATTTTGTTTTTGATTGAAATATTCGACGTTTATGAGCTGCGCGCTTGCGGATACGTTACACTTCATGTTTTATACTTTTTATGGAGATCCCGAGATTATCTGATGATTCATTTTATATGCTAATGTTTAGCCATTACTTTTTAACAAATAATTGTATGTTCATTTTACTGTCACAGAAAAGAACATGGTGTTAACATTAAATCTTACTCTAAACGGAACAGAAACAAGTACGGAAACGGAATTTTAAAAATATTATATTGTTTTAAATTTTATTATAAATCAATAACAAAACTATATTGAACAGCCAGTATCGTCAACTGTACCTTAAATGAACATTTCCACGTAATTTTTACGTCGAAATATTTCGTAAACTGCGGAATTAGGAGCAGAAATATCTGTGAAAATATAAGCGGAACTTCCGCAACAGCAGAAGCGGAAGTATGTTGTATCAATACTAGCGACATCAAAAATAGGTTAATATTATTTAAGGCCAAAATTAATAATCAATCTCAATCCAAAGTCTTTAGATTGTAGTATGAAAATTCTTCCAAATTTAAAACGACATACATAAAACTTAAATTTGGAGATTCAATCTAAAAACCAAAATCTTTTGAAAATACATAGAACACAAATATTCCTGAATTTCTATCCAAACATTTATAGTAGTAGATTTTGAAGGATTGAGATTAAGATTTTTAATTTCGACCGGTAGTGTACTTTGCGATCGAGAATTTGTGAGCTGTAGGCCAGAGTTTGGATCGCATTTCTCTCTTACATGCGAAGTGTAACAGAGTAGAGTACTTTGTGTCGCTTCAATCTTACATTTTATATTGATCACATTTTTATTGCGAGTGGAATTGTCAAATGTCAGATTTACACTGAAGTATATAGACTGTAATAGATAGAGAAAGGAAGTATACTATTTCTCCCCGGGAGACTTTGTACAATCATTTGCAAAGCTATTATGTACCTAGCATTATTTAAAACTAGCAACACTTGTACAAGACGAGTACCATAAAGATATGTCTCGTAGTTGAGCAGTGTAAATATGGCGGATGTGAGATTTTATCATAGTTGGGGGACATTTTTGAAAATTTTGAATGTTAGTAACATCGTCCGCTCCACTAGAACCGCTCCGTATACACAAAGCTGCAGCGTTACTGCTAGATTACTAATATTTGGTAGTCAGCGGTGTGGCGATATTACCTTTGAAAGTAAAAGGCTACGATAATCAAAGTTGTCAACATCATAATTTTTTATAATATAATATTTCATTTTTTTTCTTAGCACTTTCATTTTCATATAATGAATATGAAAATGAAAGTGCTAAGTATGAAAAATTATATTAAGTAATAAAAGATTGATATGAAAAATGTATTTGCATGTTCCAAGAAAACTTCATAAAATAGTAAATTCAAAGAGTTCAAGAATAAATAATGAAAGCTAGTGTTGAGCAAGAAAGTTTATGAATGAAGTGAAATTTACAAACTGCTATGAAAAATTCAACAGAAGAAAGCAATAAAGTGTCCGTTCGCCTCTACGAGGGCGCCGCGGGGGTGCCGGGGGGCGGGGAGGGGAGGGGAGGGGGGGTACACTAACACTGGACTGCGATATTGACTTATTGCACAATATTACGGAATCCCTCAGAATACACTTCTATTGGTATGTAAATAATATATTGTTAATTTTTTTCTTTTATACCTTACAAAGAACTTTTTAAATTCAAGTAACTAACTAACAACTCTATTTATCAATTGTTTTTATTCTGAGTCTCAAGATATTTGATACAAATGAGTCTGAGTCCCGGACACTGAGTTTCAGTAAACAAACATTGCTGTGTTGAGGCACAATACATATACATATTGGAGACTCTTAAAACTATATAGTACTGCCGTATCGAATAAATGCAGATTTAATTATGTTCCTTAGCCCCCCTGCCCCGAGTACCAGCCCCAAGCCCCCAGCCCGAGCCCCCGCTCTGAAGCCCCCAACAATAATAACGAAAACAGTATTTCATATGGCATTTAAGAAAAGCTACTTATTGTAGTGTGTAGTATGAGCGTATATAATCTGTATAGGAACTGTGTTGTGCAGTAATAAATAAACTTAGGCATCATTCAGTGCCTGGGGCTTGCAACCCAGGACACCAGTTTGAAAGGTAAATCTATACATGTAGACTCTCACCGGCATCATTCGACCTCTCTTACTCGGAGTAGGATGTGATCCTTTATATCGGCAACCCTCTCCGCTGACTTTCAAAATTAAAATTCTCTAAAACTATTGCAGATCTATCGTAAGAGAGGTAATAATTGTTTGTGTAGATATTTTTATAACAAATCAATCGGAAGTACTCTAAAAGCCAATCAATCGCTATCAACAGTGTTGCTAGAAAGTATTATATTTTTTCTTTATCTATATAAATTATTCAAAAATTCATTTTTACATTTTGTAAAACAGTAATAACATTAAAATGATATTACCTCCAGTGATGGAGTACACTTAACTTAATTTACATTTAACTTACAATATAAATTAATTTAAGGCAATATTTATTTTATTCTGAGCTGTATGAAACATAATTAATATTAAGTAGCTATTCATTATTTATTATGATCCTCTTATACAAACTATTCAAATTGAACTTATAAGCTAAATGTATAACAGGCAACCATTTTGAACATTTTTTTTGTTACATTAAATATTATAAAATATTCAGATAGAAAGAAGCCGAGGCGCTTCGACGAGTAGTTAATAAGAGTAATACGAATGTAGATAATGAAACTTCATTGGTGTTTACACCGCTGAAAGTTATGAGGAAAAGTTAATTTTTTTATCGAAGTAAAATACATAATACTCATAATATGGCATCAGTAGGTAAGGCTTGAAGGGCGAAGGGAAGCAAAGTCGGGTGTGTAAGCATGAATAAACATGTAGTGTATATTTGATAAGACACTCGACGTGTTCGGAAGACTCACACGTTCGAGATAACGCCGCGGATAGAATTACAATTCTGACTAAAAAATTGTTACATCTGCGAAAGTGTGTTTGTTGTCTTGCTTTCACTCTTAGATAGTTCATTGTCTTCTAATTAGTGTTCCTTTTGTATTATTTCACTAGACGACCCGTCCCGGCTTAGCCAGGGTGCAATGTAACTCGTGTATTTAGCCGTAACCGCTATGTCCCTGCATTTTAAATCAGTATTATCTCGAAAATATTCATTTAAATTCCACGCTGTAAAGGGCCATATTGATCTATATTAAATGCACAATGTGTTAAGGTACTTAATTGGATAAGGATTAATGTTGTATTACTTAAAATCGCTTCATTAATAATCCATTATGTCTCGTAAAAAGTAAAGGATAAAAAATGGTTATTGCAAGTTATCCCTAATAGCGGACTTTTTTATAGACTTTTTAAGGTGTACAATACTGTAGTACATTATTTTGATCTATCTATCACATTGGAAACCTCTAAAATGATCAGTGTTTCTCTACTATATTATATATGTATTATAAATAACTCTATGTAATAAAAAAAATTGCATCAAAATCCGTTGATTAGTTTTAAAGATCTAAGCGACTCTCGAGCTTGTTTTTTACTATGTAGTAAAGTGAATCGACGTGTAGACAATATATAACCTTTAGTGCGATAGATTAGAGTCAGTCACGCCGGTGTTATCGCGCAGTGTACAAGGAAGATAGTGTTATAGTGTCCTGATTGAGGTCACCGTTATTGAGGTCCTCGTCGATTTGCTTTTTTATGTATTGTAGTTGGCGAGGTCGAGTGGTGGAGAGTTAATGTATTGTGAAAGAATTCTTTAAACGTGGTCCTGGGTCTCAAGCCTCAGGCACTCCTCGGAACCATCTAAATTCCATGTTATTATCATATCTTGAGTATTACTGCTCAGTATAGCTCCCATACTCTTAATATGGACTTTTTTTTTCGGAATAAATCGTCTGTTTCTGCGGAACTACAATGAAATATGTGTAGCTACAATACGCATACATATTTTTACATAACAGTATCATAAAAATAATATATTTGAAGTGGAGTGATATACTCTAGTCTATGTTTAACGTAATCAAAGAGAATTTACTTGGAGCCATGTTAAATGTCTGGATCTGAGTAGTAATGATATTTGATATATTATAAATAAAAACTCAGATTTTATACTCTGATTTTCCCTATCAGCCCTGAGCAGACCTTAGGTGCCTACAAGTAGAGGAACATTACAATGTGAAATAATATTTAAATAGTAATTTTAAAATATACAGTAATTTTCACTTCGGTCTGCTCTTGAGAGACTTATATTGCTTTCATCGCATATTACAAATAATTATCTCCATTTTTTTTATGTTATCGCTGCATTCACTGAGTTAAATTGCGACCCTATTTATATGAAACTTTGTATGTTTATAACTCAATTAGGCAGAAAACGCTCAAACTTTATAATCTCGATTAACTCATAGGCTATTTTTTAACCCGAAAAAAAGCAAAAGCCGAAGCAAAGGCTTCGTTGGATAGTAGGGTTCCTTACACCAAAACAGGCCAACGAATTTAAATTCAATATTGATTCGTTATTTTTTTAAAAAAATTTAATCGCACTTAGGCAAAGTTGCAGGCACATACTAGTCTTTTATATTTTTCAGATAAATATCCGATATTAAAATTGTAGGAAAAATCCAGTACAAAATATGGTATTGTTCGGCCAAAAACTGTTTAAGAAATGTTAAGAGGCACTGGAAAGTGTATCCACTTCAAGTCACTTCCAACTTTAGAGAAACTCCCTGTGTCGTGTGGAGCTGCGGCCTCTTGCCCTCTTGCACACGTCACCAGTCGCCACGTGACACACGACGCAAGCGCCGCCTAGCGACGGGGCTATCATTGTTTGCTCTTTTTATCTTGAGAACATGATTAACTATAGTTAGGGTTGCACATAATATAACATATGGATATAGAGTTTAAACAGAATATAGACTGGTTAACCGACCTTACCTATTATAATTTTTTGACAGCAACGGAGCAAACGGGAAAACAGTTTATCTGATGGACATCAGCAATATAAGAGATACTTTCTTGTTATATTAGTACCTGCCTTGAAAATTAGTAAGAACTGGACGTAGAGGAGTGAAGAGAAAAACGTTGCCAATGTGGATCCAAAACAGAATCTACTCGCATCTTACGTAAAGTTTTAAATAATTACGCGTAGCAAGTAGCGCGTAGTACGCACCGCTACAACCACAGCGTTTAGAGCGTCCTGCGTAGCACGTTACTCGTAGCAAGTAGCTACGACACCGGTGTAGCAAACATTCATTTACGACAGTTAGGTGTAGTTTACGACGCGTCGTAAAGGCTGGCTCCGGCTTCGATCACAAGTGAAATTGAACTGACGTTTTTATGTTATTTAAATTAATCGTAGCCAGAAGCTATAAAATTGAGATAGTAGTTACTTTCGAGTGACTCTTAAGTTACATGCATAATTAATTATGTATATTTAAGGAGGCAAAGACGTTCAGTTTTTTATTTTAATTCAATTTTTTACTTTTATTCACTGTTTAGAAACTTTTCATCACGATTAAGAGTCAATAAAAACTTTAAAAACAGGTTTTATTCTTATTAGTCTTACAAGATAACTTTTAGATCCACTTTAAGGTAAGAAATTGAAAAAAATACCACAATATCTTATATGTACAGAAAATATAAAAATAATGTTTAAAATTATTATGTTTTCAAATGATCGAAATAAACGTGAGGTTATGTGAATGAAACTATCAAATTAATAAGAATCTGCTTTAGAACGAGTAAAGACTCAAAACAATAATTAATGATATACTATTCTCATAACCTAGTGAAAGCGGTGTGTGTGGTGGGGGGTAGGGGTGTGAGGGGGATTGCGTGCTTGTCGCTCAAGCTGACAGCGTTATTACGCGTGAGTACAAGAGGCGATGAACTCTCTTGTGTTTCACTGCATACAGCCTTATTACACGAAGGAAATTTATTCCTAAATGAATTGAATATAGCTTAATTAGTATTATACAAAAAAAAGGGTAGGAGACAATCAACAGTTCAACATGAAAAAGATGTCACATACTATTTAAATAGAAAAAGATTTTTTTTCAAATAGCTCAGTTTGCACATTAAATTTAAATGTAATGTAAAATATGCGATCTACGAGGGCAACACATTCCTCACGAAGCTTCTGTTGTTGCAATTTTCCGAGCAATGAACTGCAAACGCAATTACATGTTAAACTGTTTGTGTGTTCCACTTGTATCGTATAATACGTAGACTGCGCTATCTGTGAGCTTTAGTTAATGTAATAATGTTATTTTGACTGAAGAGACGAGTGACGTCTAGTCTACACATTTTATTGCCTTTTGCGAGTTACTTTAATTTACTCAAACTAAAAATAGTTCATTTCAATTAGACATTTTACAAAGCACTTTTGACGCGTAAATCATGTAAATTAGTCAGTTTGTCTGAAGCTACCACCAGTTCTGATGAGAAGAACTGGCAGGAGACTGAACAGTCGGTCGCAACATAACGCCATTGTTTACATCAGTCAAAAGGTATTTTATATTCATTTCTTAAAGATATAAACTAAAAAGCCGCCCAGTTATTGTGTTTGTGTTGTCGCAATAACAATTACGTCATAATTCAGCACAATGACAAGATAAAGACGGAATGAAGCAAAGCGGCTTATTTTAATAAACGAGATGAGTCCCAGCGAGCTGCAGCCTCCCGCGGCGACAAACCTACATACACTATTACTCTTAACTCTTCATATTATTGTATACTTATAATATTACATTTATATTATTTTACTCATTTAGATCGCGACTCACTTTTTTTTCTAATTCAATAACTAATGGATTTTGATGAACTAAAGTACTTAGTCACTGTAATGAAATATATTATACATGAAGTCCTCATTATTGAATATTACTCCACATCCTCGTATACTCTAGAATAAAGACAGAAAGAAAGAAAATGAATTCCTTTTTCTTTTGATGTACAGAATTTGGTAAAACATGATTTCGAAAGTTTTGGTTAAATGAACGATATAAACTTCTCTTTTCTTTATATAATTAAAGAAAAATGAAAAATCTTATACTTATTAAAAGGGCACAATTCTGAGTATGTGTAAGTGAGATACTACTACTACTACTGCTAGCTAGCTACTGGGTATCAGACAGTTAATGACGTCATTTCCTTCACAATCACTATATCAGATGTGAGCTCGTGTCGGTCATTAGACGCAATAAACACGTAGTAAGTAAATAAAGATGGTTATATATTTATGGTCTTAATATATAGTGAACCTAACAAAAAAACAATTTAGGTAATTAATCATTTAGAGAATTTCCATATTATTGTCCCACTGAAACTGTCTTTTCGAGTTAGAGAATATATTACTTATAAACCTTACCTTTTAGCTTGAAAAAAGGAGAAATCAATAAACCAAAACACATACTTTCACATTTATAATATTAGTATTAACTTTTATACAATTATGTATTATAGGTTTTATCGCGACTATATCGTGTCGACTAGCGGCAGCATTTAATTTCCTTTTCCCATCGATAGCGATTAAACACAACATTCCTCTGTAGATCGTTAATGATACATCAGAGCGAGCTCACTGAGGGGTGACGTCACTCGACACTCGACACGTTAATCACCGCGATCCACTCGTCGCCTCAACAGAACCGATGCCGAACATTCCCAATCAATCTAAACACGTCTTCATTCGCTTTGATGCCTCCCAATCGCTGCTATTAACTACACTGTGTGGGTGTGTGTGGGTGTGTGTGGGTGTGTGTGGAAGCTACCGGTGATTACTCTAAACTATTACCTATAATACTATGGATTTACAATTAACGCCTAAAGGTGTCCGAGGCAAAAGAAGATCCAATTCTGCACTACGCACTGCTAAACTAAGTAGAGTAATGCGGAGTATAGATAGCCGAGCAATGAATCAAACCCCTGGGGGCTTGGGATTTTAAAAAAATTAAAGAAAATAATAGTTAAAACAAACTACATATTTACTCAGTAATGGAACGGGTGAGTGAAAGAAAAATTAATGTTGGGTATAACTAAAAGTAGCCTGTGTGTTAATCCAGGTTATGATGTATCTGTGTGCTAAAATTCATTGAAATCCGTTCAGCCGTTTTTGCGTGATTGAGGAACACTCTCACATAATAATAATAAGATAAGAATAATAACGCACACAACCATATTTTGGTTCGGATACTTTTAAATGATATTTGTACGGAGACTCATCGTCCATGTTATTATAGGTCAGTGCTCTAAATTGAATTTGTTCCTAAATAGTTTACTCCGAAATGGTTGGCACATCAACCCGACAAACCTTAGAGATAGCGCCATTAACGGTTACATTAATTCTATATTTAATCCATAGACACCGTTTTTCAATCAATCTGTTGTGTATTTCTGCTATCAGCTGAAGTTAATATATATTTTTTTATATGTCGGGGTATAGTGGGTGCTGGTTGTCGGAACCCTTAAAGCGATAGACAACGTGGACCGAAGGTCTAAAAACTTAAGGTCACAATGGTAAAAAACCTCAAGAGAAGCCATTAGACTTAACAGAAATCTAACACCATATAGTATCCGATGAAGTGGCTCATCTAAAAATCGCGAATGCAGAATCTCGAGAGAACTCGAGAAGCGGACGAGATGAGGCACGAGATCAGGGAGTTGCACTGGAGATTGTCGGAACACAACGACAAGCATCGTCAAGGAGGTCACCCAAAAGGTGCTGAGCGCGATCGGCGCTCATATATCGGCGATAGTAGATGCTCGCCTAGCGAGGATTGAGACTAGGCTCCAGCCACCGCCCCTACAATTGACGTCTTTAAGTCTACATCTTGGTCACAAGTCCAAAATACTGCTCGGATTCCTGTTAGAATAGTTTCTGTAAGAATATTAATTCTTCTGTCCGAATTGCGCCCGTAGCTTTTAAAATAGGCCATCCGATACAATCACGAGAAAAACTTAAGCAGTGCCTTGGACTTGTGACCAAGGTGTAGGCTTAAGGATATCCTTTAAGTGGTCACAACACTCACCTCCACTGCTTAGGCTCCCTGTTTAAACTCAAGGTTAAACTCACATAAATATAACCTTACACAAGACGTGGTAACTAGATTGTAAGGTACTCACATGACCTTAATCGGTCAACTCTTCCTCTCACTAACACTATCCAGAGTCTACTTCACTACTTGAGTGACTGTGCAAGACTAAGACTGTTGAGAGCATATAAAGAGTCGAGACTGTCAAAATGACGGAAGTGACTACTACCCTACTCCAGCGCCATAGGTGGCGATGACGATTCGATTATTCGACAATCGTTCACTATTCTCCGACATATATATATATGTATGTACCACAGTAACAGATCTCATCATCTGTTGCCAACACTATAATTACCGCGAACAGAATATTAGTTGGAAATAGCATTCCATTATCACCACCACAACACCGCATTACACAGATACTAGCGGATAGTGCCAGCTACAGCTGAAATAAAGGATACTTTCTCTGGATAGATCGAGTAACTTTATTATATAATGCAGTGGTAAGGGCTGTGAAGGGCCGCGAAGGGTCGCCTTCTTTACTTATTAAACTCGCCCGCGCCCTTCCTTCCTACTTATTACGCCGCACAAACTGAACATTATAAAGAATATTAAAATGAATGTGCGGCGCCTGTTTGAGCCTCAAATAAAGGGAAGAGTTGCGGTTAAATATGAAAATTTATGGCAGCAGATATTTTCAGTGCACGAGAACATTTTACCGCTTTGTTACTCATTAAATTAAAAACTGCATTAAAAGAGTGCACTAAAGTAACTTTTAAAAACAGAGTGGCATTTTGGTCTGTCTTAAAAAAATATGGCGTATTTGGTAAAAATAATCGAGTATGTTTTCTTGATGTTTAAACAACATATAAAAATGCTTTACTGAACATTCATTAATAATTAATTATTTGATGCTATTTAAAAATCAACATGAAGTCGGTTAAAAATGTAACAGAATGAAATAGAAAAGCATACCTAAAAAGTTTAAAATTAAGTATCATTCTTTACACTTCGATTTATTAAAAATGCCTGTTATATTATTTTATTTCAAACTGAAACAACGCGTTTGATTGGTGCGTCGAGGTGACGATCGAATGCGCACTAACTTGTTATAACACAATATTGATACAAAAGCAGTTTCAGCTGCAGGCGGCGCTGCTCGCTCCGTAGATGTTATCTCCCTCCGCCCGCTAACACGCCGCACCACCACACCAGACCACACCTCGTTTATGTACAGAAACATGATTTAAATAACCACTTCTATACATTTTATACTAGTAAAAAATTCAACGAGAAAATATATTCAAGTTAATTTAAGTTATGATTCAGATTTTTAACTAACAAACATCTCAAAATATTATTTATGCTTTAAAGATTCACGCTGCTCAAATATTCAGAGAAAAATTTAATGCTCAGAAATTAAATAAACCTACCTACCTAAATACAATGTAAGGGCTCAGACGATAAATACGACGTAAGAACTCACATGATCCTTAGTGGCAGAGGTCCAATATCCGTAACATATCGGCACACTATGTTACACTTCTTGCAGCTCCATAAGAGACTTCTCGTGAGACTAAAGTGTACTGCGTCAGTCGGGGATTATAAAGGGAAAAGCCAGTGGTAGCAATACCCCTCCACTGGTGGGGGTAGAAGTAATGGGAATCGTCAACTATCAAAAATTGTAGAGTATTATTATGACGAAACGGAATTGATATTAAATACTATCCACTCCGACATATCTATTTTGATAACCATTTAAATACTAGTTGATGTTACATACAAGCAATACGTCCGTAGAGGGAGACGGCCGTGTCGTCTGATCAGCTTAATACAGCGTTTCTCAAACAAATTGAGAGTCTAAAAATAGCGAATCCCTTTAAAACATCTCGCACATGAATGTTTCATACAAACTGTAGTAGACGGACGGACGGAGACTGTAGGACTCACGATATTGTAAACTGTCGAAAGATTGTGAACCGTGATAATCTGCTTACAATTTAACGCATTCATTTTCGGTGTATTGTAATAATTCATCCTTATTCACAATTTGATGATTTTACTTGTCGAACTGAAATACCCAAATTGTGAATCAGGATAAATTTACCATAGACTTACAAAGCATTTAGAGTGGACATAATCAAAGTTAAAAAATTAAATGGACAAAAGTATTATCTTAAGGACTTGTGTGAAGTCTCCGGCGCTATATGAAGGGTAGTCCCTTCAGTGCGAAAACATACGCTCGTCCTCGCACTTTACGGTGACATACATGATCTATGAAATCAATTTTAACTATTAATGTATTATACAAAAATTGTTTGACAAACTTATATTCGTTTCGTGTACCCTAGACTGGCTATACCTGGGGGCACACCTGATACTTTATTACGATGTATCCGCGACAGTTTGACGAATAATTTCGTAAAAAACTAAAACTGTTACTTTAGTTAAATGGTAAAGGCAATGAGATCCAGCAGTGCAGGTGAGAGTTTTTATAATCTAGAAGAGCTTTGTTAACCTATTCCTGGTCTTATATCTCAGATACTTTAGGTAGATTCATTCTTAAGTGCAAGTTACATAAAACCACAGTTTGAGAAGCACAGGATTCAATGAAGACATCGAGACGTTAGCAGGTGTGGCAAGGTCATATATTATGTATGCCACGACAAATTGTCGCGCATTTGTCTCCTCTCGAAAACAAAGTTCTTGGTAAAATATTCTGAGAAAAAATAAATTCTCCGTTCGTCGTCTGAAGCGTTCGTCGAGTAATACCGCTCACACTTTACGATATTTGTTCTTATCAGCTTTTATTTAACTTGCAATCCCCGTACGTAAGTACACCATAATTTATGAAGCATTTTTTAACCAACTTCAAAATGGAGGATGTGCTGTATTCGTCAGTATTTATGTTTTTATTATGCATCTTCACCGGTTTGTAAAATTAATTTTTCATTCGAAAGAGTATACTCTCAAGTTGGTCCCATTATCTCTACACTGGGGGCTTCTAAATTATTTAAGTGTAATATTTTTTTGTATATTTAAAGTTTGAAGTTGGTTAAACTTTTTTTGTTAAAAAATATTTTATCTGTGTTCAATTTAATCAAACCAAAAATCGAGTAACTACGTTTTGTGATTATAATTACTTACTTAAAATTCTATTGAATTTTATAAACGCTTTATTTCAATTGCGCTAGAAGTTTGATGAATACCTATATACATAGGAAGAGAAATCTATACATATAATATATTAGTAGAATCACACCTGTCTGTACGTTGGTAGAAATATGCATCAAATATGAGAGAGAGTGACACGAGGAGAGTAGACGCGAAAAGAGGAAACGGTTTTTAAGTTTTTTTATACAGTTTAAAGGTTTTTATTATATTTAGTCTTATGGACCTCGACTAAGACGGAGATGTTGTCGCTGTACAAGTGTTTAATTTTAATGAAGCTTTCAGCGAACTAACTATGAGTTTACAAATCACGATTAAACATTCAAACACATATTCGTTTAGATGATACGATAACGAGATAACATATGCAAATACGATTATCATACTAATTCACTTATTTACACGGAATATTCTATTACTGAATTGAATATTTTCCACATAACAAAATATTTGAGAATATTTCGAACTTGGTAAGCTTATAATTATATGTTTTTTAATGCTTTCTTAAGTAAGATTTAATTTTTTTATTTTAAGTAGGTTGTTACGTAGAGAAATTTTATTTTTTATAAATAACGGTAATACGTGATTACAGAACATATTTTACTTCTAATACTTGCAAAATTTAATATCTATAATCTAGTTAATCGAAAGGAAAGTGAACATATAATGGGCAGTCGTTAAAACCAACATCCTAAGTAAACGTTTGCTTAACATCGGACCGACTCGCTGACTCCCCCCCAATAAATAACTGGGAACCCCACCCACCCTAGTTACACCCACCGACCACCACCCTCCTTATTACTAAGGGCCAGCTTATTATGTATTCATTAATATTGTTATCAAAATATTGTGCGTTAACACTGATGAAGCCTGCAAAGCCAAACTCTATTAGCCAGAACACAGGAATTGTACATTTTTGGGTTCTGTACGGTGATAGGAAAAAGGAAACTGTAAACAATGTGTTTGTTTCTACATCTATCTGTCAAAGCGCATAAGTGATGAATAATGTGATGGCCCAGTGGTTGAGACTTCAAGTCTTACTCGGGAGGTCTGAGGTTCGATCCTGGGCACACACCTCTGACTCTGAGTTATGTGTGTTTTAAGCAATTAAATATCACTTGCGAAACTTTTAGCGAAAACATCGTGAGGAAACCTGCACTCCTGAGAGTTCGCTAAAAGTTCTCTAAGGTGTGTGAAGTTTGCCAATCCGCACTGCACCAGCGTGGTGGACTATGGCCAAATCCCCTCCTCATTCTGAGGAGGAGACCCGGCTCAGCAGTGGGCTATTGAAGGTTAGTGATAATTAATATAAAATAATCAGATGTTCAATCCCTATAAGTGAAAAAGACTGAGGTGATCGCAATCCCCAACATATCGCATTTGTATTGAATTGAATCAGGCGTAACTTTACGGAAATTCATGATTTAAAGGAACGCGCGAACCCGAACCAAGACAAGTAGGTAGGAGTTGTTGACTCCTTCTCTTCTCTCCAAGATCCTCTCCTGAAGATGCTTTGGTTACGGAGCAAAACGTACGTCGATTGTCGACCGCGATCTACTTGTGTGGTGTGTCCTGTTTCGGGTTCGCGCGTCTCACTTTCATGTGGGCAGGGTGCTCTTCTGGGTTGTGCCGTACGAGTCTGGTTGTTCAGATTGCCGCGGATTATAGCAAGGTAATCTTTTGATTCCTTTTATATCGCATTTGTGATCACTCGTAAGGAAATCAAAACCTAAAGGGTACTTCTCATTTACATTGATACAAATAAAGCTGGTTTGTCCAGTTTTCATATTTACTCATAAACTGTTGAATCGATTTCAATGAAATTTGGCACACTAATTTAATTTTATCTGAATCAACACATTTTTTTGACGCGTAAAAATTTGTTGTACCTGTATAATAATGATGAAAATGTTTATTGAACCCCTGAACATTTTTTTATAGAAGGAATATATTGAAAATTAAATGCTAAATGTTGTAAAATTGCATCCGCGCGAAATCACGATAGGTTGACTAATTTTGAAATAAAATGAATTAAATATTCTGATACATTCTATCGATATAAGTAGAAATGAATAAAGTAAGTTACATAGATAAAACACAACCCTTTGTTAAAACTACGGTCAACATGTACGGAGGTTTTACGGGTACGAGGTACAATAGTGGAAACAGATGTTGTTACAATAAAAACTACGAGAATTACAAATCAAATTATTCGTTATGCAAATACAAATAGAATAACGAGCATATGAACTGATGTTTATTTTGAATTTAAGCTTGTTATGAAATGATTTGTTATTCTGCATGAAAGCCTTTGCACGATCCCATTTAGTTATTGGAGCGAGAAAAATATGCTATATTATTTGTTGACGTATCTCCGTATCTCTTAGATGTCTCATAATGGCTTCCCGTCTGATTTGCTTACTAATGAACGACCATAATAAATAAAGATCTGTTTTCTAAATGAATAGGTAAGCACTAGGTACTTTTTAATATTCTCAAAAGGAGAAAAAGATTTTTATTTGTTAGTTGTTAAAATCAGCGTAAAAGCACAAACATTTAAAAAGTATCTATGTTATAATATTAAACCACTGTACCTTCATTATCATGAGTATTCCGTCCATGATCCAACCCTTTCATCGACCGATATTGTTCCCTTTATATTAAAGAATGAATAATGTCTCGCATTCTGTCGCTGCGGTCTGGGAGCGCTACGCCGTAGCTATACCTCTACACCGCTACACCGCTACGGTTCTACGCGTCGCTACGATGTGTCGCTCTGTCAGCTGTCGTATAAACATTTTAACTTCTGGTACGTGGATACATTATAGATGAGAATATTTACAGTACTATTTAATGTAAAATTGAAAAATACTTTTTGAAGATAATACCGTAATATAATTAGGATAAACAGAGCTTAAAACATAGTCATAGTTAATATTTACGCGCTGAATTACAGAAATGTAACATCAATGGCCATATATCGATATATAAAACAGACCAACAAACCAAAATCCAAGATATACTATTAGATAGAAGTTGTTTAAGAGTCATTATTTAAAAGAAAAAAAATTATAAAAGATATTATGCAGAGAGATTCGACAATTGGAATAAATAACAGCATCGCCATCGTCTCATATTACCTTTTAACTGTAGTGGCTGGGATATTGAATTTAATAAAAATTGCATGAGCAAAGCTTTCAGAAGCACTTTATGTTACGCGTTGAAATATTATAATATTTATGAATACAAAATACCCAATTATGCTGCATTTAATATTGAAATGAAAATAACTTTACATCTACCCTCTCTTGGGTAAATGATCGATGCATAACTAAGGAAATGCTACATTTAGTAACGATCCTTATATACCTTTACTATTTCTGTCCAATAAATCACTTTGATCGGATAATCGGTTCCTGTCTCTCAACGTCCTTCACAAGGAAACGCTCGCTCGGACGTGTGAACACTGGACATACATACAGACCAATATAATCTTTAAGTATTACGTTATTTAAAAAAGTAATATTTTGTTAAAGCAAGTTTTAAATTACATTTATTTATCTCTCACATAACGTAGTCTCACGCCTCACTCACTCACTCTCTGTCGCAGTGGAGGTCGGAGGCGGCTGCTGGTCTAATACATATTTATAGAGGTCTCACGCAATGTGAGATGAGACGAGATGAGATGAGGAGGTAGACGCAAATGCCCTGCCTACTAACTATTACTACACTTTTATTTTCCTCCGCTTTTACTTGACATTTTATAAATGATTCACGAGTATCTCATATATTGGCTCAGCTATAACAATTTAGTAAATTACAGTTTTATTATTATTAATGTATAGTATTTTGAGAATTACTTGGGATAAGTACTTGGGATTTTTTAACTAGAATTGACGAAATAATGACTGTGCTTCTCAATATCGGAGACTGTAGATTAAAAAGCAGTTAAACTGCACTATCTCACATTTTATTAATTTTTTTCTTAGAATACTATTAAACTATCTCTGCTTAATAGAGACAGACAATTTCGAGTCAGTGGGATACATTTAAAAGAAGCATAAGCCAATCAAAGGTTTACATAAGTATAACTTAAAGTAATAAAGTAAAAACCAATGCTCTCTGTTGTCAAAGAGTTCCAACAACTTTCCATATTTAGCTCGACCTTTATTATCCGTGACACAAGTACTAAGCGTGAAACTTGAAATTTCACGGTTAAATATTTGTAACAGAAAAACTTAATAAAAACGTCTAACCACGAGCAAGCCTTCGACCCCCTGCCCCCAGCCCCCAGCCCCCAGCGGCACCCCCACCCCCCGGCTTATCTGACGCGTACCGTAACCCGCGTTATTACTTCAGATATGTCACGCTATCATGTTGTCATACTGTCACACTGTCACTACATCTTGAGAAGATATTGGTGAGTGGACCAGGCTCAGGTAAATGGTTCAAGACTTATCATACCTCGTACGTAAACTGTTTTAAGATAAAAATGTCCTACCCTCACTTGGCTTCTTATGGAAATTTATTTAGATTATGTTTTTTATTTTACATCAATTTTTTGCCCTAAATATTTTCGGAAATTTTCCACATACATTCTGTATTCGAAAATATTCAAGAATATACTCAATTTGTTCCAGTTTTTATGATTTAATCCTCGTTTCTAAGACTCCTTGAATAAAAAATATTTTGTATTTACTTTGAACATGTACACGTCTCTTCTCTTAAGTGCCTTTTTTGATACAATATTTTGTTTAATATATAAGTGTTCATTAATAATGAGATAAAAATTCCATATGTGTTTCGGGAGGTTAAATTTATAGTTAATATACTTTCAAAGCACTCTTGAATTTTTTTAGCCTAAACGTTTAATTTATAAATTAGTCATTCATTGAAACAGCAATTTGTTAGCTAACAGATCTAAAGCAAATCTGGTGAGCTAGTAGGTTTTCAAATGCGATAGAAGTTGCGGTCAAACATTTGTAGAGATTTAAAAGTTCCAACAACACCGAGCACAGAGCGCAGCACAGAGAGCAGCACAGAGTAGAGAGCACAGAGCACTCGTGTAATTAATGTAGAGTTGGCTCGGAGCAACTTATCTGCTTCTGAACACACTTTACTGCTTATTGGATTTCATTTTGGGAAATATACTAGAATTTGCTTGTTACTTTGTTCGGTTTAGTTAATGTTTATATTATGAGATGGTTTAGTGAACTACTGTGGTAGTATCTGACAAGATGAGCTAATAAAAAAAATTAGGAGCTACGTTTAAGTATTAATGAAGGGTTTGTATATTTATTTTGAGTTTCACTATAAAATCAGTATTTGGATGTTCATATAAAAGAAATTATGTTGATATTTGTGCATTTACAAAAAGGTGTCTCGCCAGGGATTTGTCAACGGATCGAGCTCGTCGCTGTCGTTATTGTGATTTATCTGTCCAATATACTGGCTGCGCCCCACACTGTGCTCGCATTCACGCCACGTGGCAACCATCGCTACTGCAGTACTACTTCATTTTAGCAATTGCTGTACTCAATTATAAATATATAACATTAAAAAACATTATTTTCTTTTAACAATGTTAACAAGGTATTTCTCCTCAGTATGCCAATAAAGCATGATAGTACAATAACTATTTTACCAGTGATACAACCCTCCGATTTCATTCATAATGTAATATTCCCTCGAGCGGTCAATCGGAGCGAAGCTGGAGGCGCAACTCGTATAATATTCATCTGAGCTGATAGTTTCCTTCAGCGGGTTGTCCAAACTTGACCCCACCTCGGTATGCACTGCTCTATATTACCCGCCGGCAGAGCTACTGATATATAAACCTATCAATGATGTTACTAGTTCTATTCTAAGGAATCCAAGTGAATTATGATAAACTAAAGTAGGAGTGTTTCTACCTCAAGTCTGAATAAACGAGGACAAAACGTGAGCCCCTCCTCCTCTGTGCTTCACACTCGCGACCACTCGCCATATTGTCTACTTAACAATATACACAAAGAACAAGTAACAACAGAAAAGGGAATTTACTTCAAAACAGTTTTTATTTGGATTGAAAATCTTTTTACTTTAATATTTTTATTTTGTAGTAATTATTATTATACAATTCTAAGATTTTTATTCAAATATCATATAAATATTTTGGACCTCTATGGCTCAACATGGTTATATAAAACTAGTCGACCCGCACGACTTCGTCCGGGTGATGTTCAGCTCCTATTGGTCTTAACGTGATGATATATAGCTTATAGCCTTCTTCGATAAATAGCCTATCTAACACTGAAAGAATTTTTCAAATCGAACCAGTAGTTCCTGAGATTAGCGCGTTCAAACAAAAAAACAAACAAAAAGCAGGGATAAAAATTTGCTAAATAAAAATATATCCCACAGGAACTTATTTTTTTCTGGATAAAAACTATACTATATGTTAATCCAGGTTATAAAGTATCTGTGTGCCAAATTTCATCGAAATCCGTGCAGCCGTTTTTGTGTGATGAGTAACAAACATCCAAATATCCAAACATACAAACTTCCACCTCTATAATACTAGTAAGATATCTTTTATTGCCTAGTGCTGTTACCGAGCTGCAGTGTGACTGTTAATAATATTATTGTAATCAAATTTTTCTTACACTCAACGCGCTCGTATAATCGATTTGCTACTTGACTTTTGACTACTCGCCAATATATAACTCGTAGAAAAATAGGAAATTGAGAGAAGGTTGAAAACATGATGAGGGAGATCACCCGATATTGAATTGAGTGTTTGGTAAGCGCAACGTAGATACTTCTACTGATCTCTTACAAATACGACAGGAACCTAAGCAGTGCCTTGGACTTGTGACCAAGGTGTAGGTTTGTCTTTTAAACGAATTCCAACTCTCGCCTCCACTGCTTAGTTTCACTGTTTAAAACTTACTAGGTTAGGTATATATGTATGTAGTTATGAAGAGTGTAGTTATACATCCCCAAATCCTATAGCATGTATTGTAAGCAATAACACTCAAAAGACTACAACTATATACAATATAGTCGGAAGCCGAGCAGTGCCTTGGGCTTGCGACCCAGGAGTAGGATTATGTAATGCATAAACACTTTCCTTCACTGCTGGACCTTTTGATCCTAATCCTGAAGTCACATGAGATTCGAAAATAACTAAAACTTATTGCGTAGATCTCATCCTTTTCAACCGACTTAAAAAAAAGAGGTTATCAATTCGGTTGTATTTTTTTTTTATGTTTGTTACCTCAGAACTCCGTCATTTAGGAGCCGAATTAATTTTTTTTTTGTATTTGGTAGTATATGCTTAACAGATTGCTTCAAAAATATCAATTATTGTATATTATTGTTCTAATAAAGAGGAGTTAATAAATAAGTTAATTATTTCTTACTCTTTAGTGCATTTGTAGAGTTTGAAGTCGGTTCAATTTTTTGTTAAAAATGTTTTATTATAATACAAAATACCTATATTAATAATTCCCACTATGATGACAGGTGGGGTCATAGGATTGTATTGACAAGTTAATATTTAAAACCTCCCTTAAATACTTTAATAACGCTTACAGTATACTCTGTGGACTGCGCTAAGCCGGTGCATATTTCATTGGCGTGTTTATGGTGGTTAATATTTAAATAGGTCACACATTCACCAGAGAGCATAACGAGAGCGGATCGCTCCGGCTAATGCCGCCGCTCTCGCTTGGAAATTATTCAAATACTTTGAGACGTTCTCATTATGCTCTTTACGTCATTACTCGCTTATACAAGACAAATTCTCACTTATCATTTGTAATAGTATAAGCAATCGTTACTAAATTATTTTTAACCTTGTCCCCTTATCATTGTATTGTATGTGGGCTCCAGTTTGGTCCAACATACAGGTATGAAACAGAAGTTTCTTGATAGCTAAGTACACCTCTCACATTCCAGGATGGATAGTCTCTTTTACTTGGAGGTATAGTAGCCGGCAGCTAACTTTATGTCTGAGCACAAATAGTGAGGGAAAGTCACGCATTGTGAGCGTGCTGAGTCCCTGTATTGAAGGTCAAACCTATACTTATGTGTCGTTAGCTATAACCGGTAAATAGATGTTTATTATGTAACAAAATCCTAATATTAGATGAAGATCAATGTGGTCTTGAAATGAAATCTTGACTACTAACCCCTTTGTTAATGGATGTCCTTTGCTGATGAGCCAATAAAATTTATTTCTGGATTATGAAGATGTATTCATACTAGCCCCAATAGGTTAACAACTATGAAACATATAACACAAATAATAATAATTTACAGAATATGCTCAAGATAAACACAGGTCTATTACCGACAAAAAAAACATATAGTTGCAATTCCTGTGTCGTCATTTATTACTGATCCTGTCCTAACTGTCTAATATGTTAAAAATATATCTATTATATTATTCCTCTACATTAATTTTGGATATAGGTATGTCATAGATAGTAGAACCTGAGATACAGATATTTTCCTTCCTTTATTTCCTTCCTGTTTGTAGCAAAAGTAAATGTGATCGAACTGAAATGAGGTCGAAACGTTTCCCAATTTTCTTCATATAGATACACCAACACTCGTTATATAATGTCTTTAAAAAAATAGAGAAAATGTCCGCGTGATTGAAATACTAATTATACCCAATGTCGAGTATGTTTGCTCTCTCACACACTTTTTTCCGTAATAAAAACAATTCAAATGAATGAAATATATTCTTGGAAAAATCCGGGTATACCCGAGCATATCCGGGTACAGGCGGGTAGTGTGCGGGCAGGGCAGTCGGCAGACGAGTCGATAAATCCGCGCCGCTCGTTTGATCGCCAATTATTTGGTTTCCTCTCCGCGATCACTCCAGATATATCTCCCTCACAGAATACGTTTCAATATTACATATATTGTCACGTGGAATTTATTAATAAAGTTCCTCCAAGCGCGAATATAACTTCCATTCCGACGGAGAGATAAAGTACAATTACAGATACTAAAATATATTTTATTTTTGTCTCATAATCTATACTAATATTATAAAGAAGTAAGATTTGTATTTTTGTATTTTTGTATTTTTGTATTTTTGTATGTAACGAATAAACATAAAAACTACTGGACCGATTTCAAAAATTCTTTCATCATTAGAAAGCTACATTATCCCTGAGTAACATAGGCTATATTTATTGAAAGAAAAAATTAGAGATTCTCAGGAAATCTCACTAAAACCAACCCAAGGTGCAAAAAAATTAGCCATAAAATATCTTTCATCGCATGCGCTGTAAAAAGTATTGATGATAGAACAAAGAAATGTTCTACAATATTATAGAACGTATCAATATCTACAAAAAACTCCGCGAGACCATATGTCCAACTATTATAGTTATGTCACTATAACTACTTTTTTACATTTTAAAAGTTGATAAAAATGCCTATCAAAATCAGACCATGTTTTCTATAACTTTGTATTAATCTTTATCAAAATAAATTATTTCGTATTCAAGACTGTTTCAATACCTGTAAAATACTTTTTGAATTATTAAAATCGGACATTCCAGTCAAAAGATATTACGAAATAAAAATATCAAGATAAATAAAAAATAATCCCTGACGGGTCGCGGACGCGGTGTGGAGTGCCTCGCAGCGCAGCGAGTAACGCGGCGATAGAGGGAGCGACAGAATGCGGGAGCCAAAATGTTAAAAAAAAATTATCCACCCGTGCGAAGCCGGGACGGGCCCCTAGTACTTTATAATTTGAGTTAGTTATACTTTTTTTTGAAGTCGGTTAAAAATTAATTTCAGTAATATAAAATTGTGACTACCCTTGACTTATTCCTATACCAATAAACAAAAACATCTCAATCGATTCATTAATTTTTTTAATCCCTTGTTTTGATCCATCCAAAAAAGAAAAGCGTTTTTGTATAAATGTAAACATGCATTTGATTCTAAATTATGTAAAAATATAATATCACACCAAACTTATTAATTCGACTGGTAATATCTACTATGGGGCTAAGGGGTCAAGGGGTTGAAGGACTAGGGGCAACGGATTACGTTTATTTGAATGTAAATCCTGAGCTCGTGATTTCGTTGGAAATGTTGGAAACTTCGAGAACTTTGCTAAGTTGTAGTTTGAATTATTGAGATAGGAGCGGTCTGTGGTCTGCGGTCTGTGGCAGACTCTCTTAATTTATTTACAGAATTTATTGTTTATTCTAATTGTATATATGTCGGCGCCAAATGAGGGAATCACTGTAAGCCTAAGGTTAGGTTAACGTAAACCTACCCTAACATAAGACGTGGCAACTACATTGTAAGGTACTCACGTGACCTTAATCGGACAGGACTCCAAGCACTAACTGCACAACAACACTGTATTACACTCAACACTTTCACTAACACTGTCTAGAGGCTACTTGACTCCTTGAGAGGACGAGTTCCTCAAGGCTAAGACTATAGACTATTATACAATAAAACATAGCTAATGTCCTTTCTCGGTTCAGTGATTTAAGCCTGATTGTGTATTAGACTGACAGACCACCTATCCGTCAATAGATGGCGTAAGTCGTAAATTATAATTTAGTTAGGATTTATGCACCAGACGACCATTTAGCAGTTTTTAAATGAACATTCAAACAATTTCATCAAAGTTCCTTATTCACGGCAAAATAAATATTCAACGTGACTTATGTTTAGAACGGAGTCGACATCTTGAGACTAAACTTAGGAGTTTTAATATTTAATGTGAACGTCTAAAAGTGCGGTAAAACGAGACTTTCCAGTTCAGCGAAGTTGTGACTAGTTCGCGATACACCGACACACCAACAACCAGACAGACCTTCGTTGAGGAAAAAATAACTTTTGCTGAGAATTTTTAAAATTAGACAGTCAGAGTGAAACTTTTGTTCACTCTGACTGTCTGATTTTTTGTCAGACTACTTTAGTTCTTTCAGGTATTATACTATATGAGCAATACTGTAAAACACTAACGAAATCCATCACAATGGAGTCCCAGCATTATGACACCACAATACGAACATCCGCAATGGTCTTTAGGTGATCACCGTGAAAACTGGCACTTCATCGGAATAAAGTTTATATATTGTCTTGTTATAAATTGTTATGTGGGTATTATTGAAATAAACTGTCAAGTAACAAGCAATCAAAGACATCGTAAATGTAATAACTAAGGTACAAATAATTCAAGATCGTATCTCAGTGAAGCGAGGATGAGGGAGGATCGTTGGTTAAAGATAAAAAGCACATTATGGTAAAACCTCGCCAGCGGAGATATATTCAGAGGCATACATTACGTTGGTGCACACACACGCACACACACACACGCACACACACACACACACACGCACACACACACACACACGCACATAGACAGCGCCTCCGCGTACGTTACACTCGTTACGTATTAATGTTATGGAAAACAGAAAACCTACCGTTCACAGTCCGGTAGCCATCGTCTAAAAGGCTACATGAGGTAGAGTTAGTCCGGTATTTAAAAACATGCAAATTATGAACTTTAAAAAAACTTTAATCACGAACATATGAATATATGAAAAACTTACAAACAAAAAATATATAAAAATGATTTTTTGTTTGTTACTCTTGGTGATAAAACTCTTACTTTTAATTCATCTTTACAAAGCGAAGGGTCAGCTAGGATAATATAAACCGCTCATGAGTATCATTTTAATACTTCAATATCAAAAATTCCACTGGAATCTTAGCAGTGCTTAAAGCTTGTGACTCAGGTGCAAGTTTATTATTCTAATTCTAAGCTTTAGTAATTAATATAACGTCGATCAGCGGGATAGATCAGCCTACCTTTCATATTATAAAAATAATTCAGTTTATAATGAATATTAGTGGCGGAGCTGTGTATGAATTAACTAGATAATAAAACCACGACTAAACTATGAATATTCATGAGACACGGACGGACGGACGGACGGACGGTTAATTAACAAAACTTTTCAGTTTTCTTCTTAAAATATCATCTGCATTCAAATGCTCAACTTTTCTCTCGTTAACTTCATTATTATTATATAATTAAATTAAATTAATACGTTGGTGTATTTCATCAAGGAAAATCTTACATTATGAGAAACTGTCGCAAAACGATCAAGGAGATGTAATGTAAGAACTGTACCTCTTGATAAACATTTTGAAAATTACTTTGCATTAATATTTAAATTATCAGCCAGTCTAACCAATACACTAACAAGCACACAGTCATTTATAATATTAATATGTTTGGTGTAGTTAAATTTTTTAATCTAACAATAAAAAAAAATAAAAAACATTTTAGTATCCATTTTTTGATATGATGATTATTGACATTTCAAGAATATAAAAAAAAAATGTAAAAAAAATCAGAAATTCGACAAATTACAGGTCGGTGAAGTGGGGGCTACGAAAAAATAGGTGCACTTTGGTTGACATGATACCAGTCCTTGTAGTGATCTGAAACAAAAAAATTGAATAATCCTCAATCTATAAAGATGTCGCTATCGCATGGATCTTAGCAAAAAAAAATAGAATAAAATTTCACAATATAACGTCCACATGAAATATATATCAATTTTTCTTTTACCCTTTTCTTGACGTATCGAATTTTTTTAAAATACTCCAAATTGAAATTATTTAAAAACCCAAGGCAGACGCGATAGACAAATATATAACGAAGATTTTCACCAAATTTCAAAGAAGTCGGTTGGGTAGAACTTAAGATATAATGTCAACCATTTCAAAAACAGTAGTTTAGAGAAAAACCCGTTTGAAGTTTAAAAAAAAATTCCAATAGAATAACTCGGATAATAATTTTTCATATAAAGCTACATTCTTTGCAGCCAACATAGACCAGGTGTTTTCCCATAAAGAAGGCCATTTTATACAGTGAAGGTTTTCTCTAGATCCGATTTTGATAATTCTTTCACTAATAGAAAGCTACACTGTTCCTGAGTGACATAGGTGATGTAATGTTGCCATATATAGTTTTTAATCAATAGAATATGGCCAATTTCTTGGTACTGACGGAATTATAAAAATTCGTTCACTGAGAGAAGATTATAGTATTGCGGTCTCTCTTCCTCTTTTATACTTTCATTCTCTCTCATCCTCTCTCCCTTTTTTCTCTTTCATTTTTTTAATTGCTCTCTTTTTCTCGTTTTTCTCACTATCTTTCTTCCTCTTTCTTTCTTTTTTCAAATAATGTAAAGCGACACTTAATAATGTCAATGCTAAAAATTGCTTTAAATTCCCGGAGCGAAGCGAGGGCAAGCTGCTCGTGTTAATGTTATGCAAAATCGTGGTCTCACTTCCTTAAAATGTATGGTGTTAAATGAAGATTATACTATATATCATAAGCAGTATTAAAAAGCCCCGCCATTATCTGAGCAGCCATTGTGTTGGCTGGGAAACCTTAAAGGATACAATTTTCTCTCATGAGCTCTCCTTTGTACGTAACACAAAGCCGACCAGCGACTGAGGGATCAGATTTAGGGGGAGGTAGAGGGAGGGGTTCCCATAGCAATCGTATCGCTCCATTACGTTTCATACTAGAAATAAGCTGACAATTTTTTTCTGTTGTTGAGAGATGTTTGTTTATTAGACTACCTTTTATACAAAAAATAAACTACAAATATGAAAATCTTCTCACCTATATTAGGGTTCTGTATCTTAAAAGAAAAAAAATTACACTTATACATTTGTTGTTTGTTTGTTAAGACTTTGTCGCGAAAGAGTGGATCAAGTTGCATTTAATATTAATACTCATGTCTGGTGTCCCTTGGAGCTGTGAAAAGATTCAACTTCTAGGTAAATACAATCACAACCTGCAAGTAAATCCAAACCGTATTAGTTAAAAAGGATATTTTGCTTTGACCTATTTTTTTACGTATATAAGTAGGTCGGCAAACAAGCGTACGGCTCATCTGATGGTAAGTGATTACTGTAGCTTACAGACGTCTGCAACACCAGAAGCATCGCAAGCGCGTTGCCGACCCTATCCCCAATTCCCCCCAGGAGCTCTGGTCACCTTACTCACCAACAGGAACACAACACTGCTTTAGAGTAGTGTTATTTAGCTGTGATCTTCTGTAAGGTCGAGGTACTACCCCAGTCGGGCTGCTCCATATTTGAGCAGGAAATTTCCTGCTGTGCCCTACCTCAGTTAATGACCTAGAAGCATTTAATATGGAAAATCCAGTCTTAAGGCAAAAATGAAGAAATAAAAATGAAAAACCTGGTAGACATGATGTATCATCTATGTTGATGTATAAAGGTTACAATTTTCAAGAGCCACAGTTTATCCCTTAATACAAATTGTACAGAACTCGATGTGAGACTTCGACTCGCACTTGACCTGATTTTTAATACTAAGGATAAAATTTGCTGGAAAATACATAAAATATATACAAAATCGCCATCTTTTTGAAGTAGGCAAAAACCTGAGTAACCAAAGTAAATAATATTCAGCGTTATTGTGATATAATAAAGTAAATAGCAAAGTTCTTGCGAAACCTTTGTGTGCTCACTGATAGATTGTATCGAACAGAAAAACGACAAGTGGGAGTCGGACTCAACTCTCGAGGGGATTCTGCGAAACTACATACAACCGATCTTTATTATTTATTGTTTTACTTATGTACTTCAGCGTGGGATAGATGAAGATAAATAAGTATTGTACTCTCCTTATCTCTATCGAGTCAACAGTAAGAAAGTTAAAAATTTCTTATCAGAGATTTTCAGATTAATTGTGCTCGTTTCTTGTATTATTGTGATTCTAAATAAAGTTAAATATAATATGAAAATCAAAGCATTTTGTTCTCTATTCTGTGTGCCTGTGTAGTAGTGTGGTGTCGTGATGCTGGGTCTCCATTACTAAGATAAGAATAGTTAGTTATTATCGTGTTGTGCGTGTGTAGAACGCAGTTAAACTGGGAACGGCAAGCTTTTAAAAAAGTAAGGAATTTTAAAAGATAATGATTGAGAAAGGTTGTTGTACGGAACCCTACACACCCACCAACCCCCAGCAACCCCCACCGACCACTAAATCTTTTATTCGTTTTTCTAACGTGTTTTATTTTTCAATTTGCCGTCAAGCTGTTGCTGTTTGTTACTTCGCGAGCGTGTGACGTGTGACGCTCAGACACACACAACTCCAAATATACATTATTTTTTGGGAAGCTTTTATATTTTACTACCATTAATTGGTGACGACTTCGTTCGCGGAAACTTACCAAAAGATATTAGATCGATAGATTAAGATCTTTACCAAAGGACCTTCGCATTTATGTGGATTTAAATTAACCTATAATATCCAGGTAGCAGTGTGCCCAATTTTGATATACAGACACACAAATTTTTATATTTCTATATTCGATATAAATGAACTATATGCATTGCTACGTTACGATTACTTTATGTTATTTACATGGGAGCTACACCGCACAGTAATACGCACAAGACAATAATAATATGCACTTACAACGGAACACCGACTAACCAATATTATACACTTACTGCACACCTTTGTAATGGAGAGCCAGCATCACAACACCACACTATTGCACAGCCATAACGGTCGCCAGACGAGCTCCGTCCTTTGCAACCGACACGAGTCTTGGAATAAAAAATACTACCCGCTTGCTTCCATTTATAGAATTAAATTTTTCTTTTGGCTACGACAAAAGCATCTGACATTTAAATAAAGTTTAATATTTTAAATGAAAAATTGAGTTTGGTCAAAGAGTGAGCTGTGGTTGTGGCTCAGATACAATTCGCAGCATTAAATCTAAAAGCAATCACGCTTCCAGCAGCCGATGCGGCCACACTATCCGTTGTGTGCGAGCACACTCCAACACTATAAACCTCTCAGTGAGTCTCTGCTCTAATTGGTTCTGTTGAGACGCAGAAGTTACTGCACCGAAGCAATAGCGTACTGAGGTACGGCTTAGCACAATTAAAGATAACTAACAGTGGCTTCAAAATGTATTGTCTTAACATAAAAATAGACATTGCTGCCGACCATCGACAACAATTGATACTAGTATCTATATGAGAGCTATGCTACTCTATTTTTTTATCGTAGATAAGGTGCAAACGAGCAGATGGTCCATCTGATGGTAAGTGGCCACCAACGCTCATGGACATCGACAAAACATGAGATATCCTCATGGTTCGTTGATGCGTTGCATCCTCCAAGATAAAGTTGGGAGGGGGAGTGAGGAAAAAATTGCTGCGGTCTCAGTGAATCTTGAGCAGGAGCCCAGAGTCCACTAGGTATGACACTTGGCAGTTGGATTCGCATGCTGGTGGTCGCAAGCCAGTCGGAGAACAGATCCCCTACCACAAGAGGTGCTGAGTTACTTGGCTCTTACGAGATGCTCTCCCAGCGACAGTAGTATTCTAACCCGTCCCTTTACGGAGACGCAGATTTGCAAAACATTAGTGTTTACCGGGCGAGATCAATTAGACAATTATTTAAATTTACCGAAACATAGATTATAATATATTTTCTACATATTAATATTCTTGAAATAAAATAAAAGAAAATATTAATGAATATATATGTCGGAAGCGTAAGTTAGGCTTGGTTTAGATTTGTGTGAGGTTAGCCTTGTGTTACATTCAGTCTAACCTTAAGCTTAGATGGAGAACCTAGACAGTGGAGGTGGGTGTTCACATACGTGGCATGGCAGCCCTTAAACCTACACGCTTCGTCACAAGTCCAAAAAACATACAGCTGACTTTTGTTCTATTTTACATTAAAAATCAATAAACAACAATACGGCTAACTTCTATAACCTTATCATCTATTCATTTCCAATATATATCTTCGATGTACAGAGACGCGATATAAAGGTTATAGCTTAGATTGTGTATCGTTTGAAGCAGTTGTTCTCTCCCACATGTGAGCACAAAATCATTGTAATTGTATACACAAACCTTTTTCCGATACATTACCTCGAACACTCGATTATTTACTTATTTACTCACTTTTGTTATGTTAACTCTATTGGTTACAATAATATTACATATTTTGCTACTTATTTACAGTATAAATATTGTTTATATTTTGTCAAAAAAATATTTGGTAACCAAAGTAATATTTGCTTGTTTTATTTGTCATAATTACATAAATATTTAAGGGGGGCTCTCATACAATAAACGTGATTTTTGCCAAATATTTGTATTATATTCCAAGACTGTATATATAACCTTTGTTCCGATACACTTGACTCAGTTGTCAAACGGAGCTCGTCTAGTGACTATTATAGCTGTGCAGTGGTAGTGGTGTCGATATTACTAAGGTTTGCAGTAAGTGTTTAATAATGGTTAGTCGGTGTTCCGTTGTAAGTGCATATTATTGTTGTCTTGTGCGTGTTACTGTGCGGTATCGGGTCCATGTAGATAATATTTGTATCCGCATTTAGAAAAATCTATTGATCCTTTATCGTGGAAAATAAATGATAATTAAAAATAATGCGTCAAAACCTAAATCTATAAAATATCATTTTTTTCGTGATGTAACAACAAATTGGCATTTTTAGGATTTTTCTCCATATAAGACCTTGCTTCTTGCCAAAACTCAAGTTCCTAGGTAATTTTGATTTATCTCGAAAATCAAAATTACAATACATGAGATAAAAGCGGCTTCGGGTTTTTATTAAATCGACTTATCAGTTTGATATTGTTACATATTTGAGGAACTAGAGATTAAAATAATTTGTATAAATTTCAACTTAATATCTTCATGTTTTTCTGAAAAAAAGAGTCTTTCGTGACAGTCAAAAGAATTAATTTTCTAGTGATGTAAAAAAAATGTACAGTTTTTTAATTTTTGTTGATTTAAGTTACATTATAGTTATGAGAAAAAGGGACAGACGGACAGACAGACAGACGGACAACGAAGTGATCCTATAAGGGTTCCTTTTTTCCTTTTAAGGTACGGAACCCTAAAAAAAGAAAATATATGTAACTATTATGTTTATCAGTCAGTAATTGATATAACTAATAGCATTATGGTGCCGGTTACATGCTTCATGCTCTATATTTGAATAATTGATCACGTACACGTACACGTACACGTGGGTAGATGGCGAACGTTTCTGTACGGAGCATGTTACACGTTACATTGCATTGGATTCACTCATTGAATTAATGAAATAGCATTTAGGTATGCTTCATTAGATCTATTGATCCATCTATATTTCAATTATATCCACGTAACTTTATAACATCTGTACCGATGGATTTGTGACTGTACAAAAGGTGGTGTCGTTATGCTGGGACTTCATTGTCAAGGATTTTGTGTGTTTGGTTATATTTCTCCGTTCCCGTCTAAAGTGTATATTATTATTGTCTGTTACGTGTGACTGTGCAGTATAGCTCTCGTAGAGATATTGATTCAGATGTGAGATCAGGATGGAGAGTGTGTTGCTAATCAGTTCACAGTTAGCAATTGCTAACTGCTTTCCGAGCTGGTAGAAGATTCAGATAAACTTGATGATGAAACAGATCGACCTAATTTGGTTGTGTCAAAAGTACTTCTGAAAAAAAATTCTAATTTAAATAAAGTAGTTTGAGCCTCTCTCTTTTCCTCACTGACATTATCAAGGGATCTGGAATACTAAACGTATTATAATCTGTTCCTCTTAATATTTTATTTTTAATATAAAAGCCAAAAAATGTATGTTTTAGTAGTGTGTGCGAGAATGGTACGAATTTTTAGGGTCTGATGCATAATGTATGTGAGGATAGGACCCGAACACTGAACAACTCGTTACACAGACACACAAAGCGGATGTTGCTGGAATAATAAAAGTACGAGCAGAGACGCGGTATACATTATACAACATATCATATGTTACGTGATCTCCGGCATATACACAAATACATAATTCTTAAGGATTCGATAAATCAAGACCTAACCAGTTTTGCAAAAGGAAGACTGAGGGAAGAATTCTGTTATAAAGAGAAGACCTCGTTCGTCTTCTTCCAATGAAAAATAAAATAAAGTCTCAAATTAAAGTAAAAATAATACAACCATTAGTATACAGATTATACTTATATTTTTTTTAATTTTTTTATAATAGATAAGGTGCAAACGAGCAGATGGTCCACCTGATGGTAAGTGGCAACCATCGCCCATGGACATCGACAAAACAAGAGATACTCTCTCGTTTTGTCGATGCGTTGCATCCCCGAAGATAGAGTGGGAAGGGGGAATGAAGAAGAAAAATGATGCGGATTCAGCGGACCCTAGGCAAGAGCCCAGAGTCCACTAGACCCACAGCATGAATGGGATGGGAGAGGGAGGGGGTAAGTCTGGCCCACATGCGGCTCAACCGGAACACGTCTATGACACTGACTGACTGGCGATCGGTTGCGCATGCTGGTGGTTGCAACCCAGTCGGGGAACAGATCCCCTACCACCAAGGGGGTGCTGGGTTACTCGGCTCTTACGAGATGCTCTCCCAGCGGCAGAGGGGAATAGTAATATTCTAACCCGTCCCCTCACGGGTAAAATACTCAGTTTTCTTTAAATGTTTGTATCAATAAAACGATCTGAAACTTTTACAGCAACATTGCCGAGCTTTACTTGAACATGTGTTTTGTAATATATACATTTTTCTTTTGCTTCCGAAGTGCACACCGTTGCCTAGGAGATTTTTTATCATGATAGACAAATATTCATACTCCATGACTGTGGGCATCTTAGTAGCTACTAATATGTAGCGTTAATGGGGGTACCCCATGAAGAACTTGGCGTCAGTTTAAGTATTCAATGAGTTCAGTGCATCACATTTGCCCGTGAGTGGATGGTTTAAAATACTATTTTCCTCTGCTGCTGGGAGAGTATCTCATATGACCCGAGTAACCCAGGACCCCCATTGGTGGTCTCTTCTCTCCCCCTCCTCACTCTATATTCGAGGCGGCAACGAAGACTACTTACTATCAGGTCTGTTCGTTTGTGCCTTATCTCTCAGGTTTTCACCTAATAAAATCTTTCACCAAAGTATAAAATAAATATTAATCATTGCAAACGATACAATTTGTTACTTATTTGGTTATTACACAACAAGGCTACGTGTACTTTTTTTCGAAATCCGAAGTACAAGCTCATTCAAACATTTAGAACCCAAAACTTAACGATTGTGATTTAGTTAATATGACGACAAATTATGAACATAGGGTCAGGCAGGGCTGGGGGGCGGGAGGTTAGGATCCAGGGGCGACGTTAAGATAAAGTTGCGACCCTCAAGTTTCCAGCGTTATGCGAGATTTCAGAAATCAAAGGCGATTCGACCCTTCCTTCTATCGACTCTATTATAATAGGTAAATAATAACTGACGTATGATACACTTTTGGGCAGGATGAAAATTATTTTAGACATGCACTGAGGGTTCTGTATAAACTATACAGAATCAAACCCTTGATTCTGTCTGTAAATAACTTTTTTATGTATAAATGGGTGTAAGTATCATGCTGAAAATAAAATCAAATGCTTAAGATTGTGACTTCATGGAGCTGCGAAGAATCAAACTTCTATGACCGCAATCAAAAGTAATGACTGTTTATTTTGATATTTAAAGAAAAAGTCTTAATTCTGTGGATTTTAGTTTCATTGCAACAAATATATTTCGTACTCAACGTTTTTCAGTTTTTTATCAATTCCACGATTTTAATGAACTGAACTCTTGACGACGACAGATCAACAACAGAAGTGCGTTGTTGATGACTGCTTGGAGTGGTTGTATCTGCTCAAGTAGACTCGACTAAGTCAATGCAGATGCATTAAGCTGTTGTTAGTGCTACAATACATAATGTACAACTATTACTACAACTACTACTCAGTTTCATCGCAACAATATTTATTACTGCAGTACTTTAAATTTAGTATTATTTTTCACGATATAATATCGCATCTACTTGGCGGTATAAATTACTCCCCCGTGCGCACTTTCCAACTTTAAAAGTTCGCCGTTGTAGAAGAGTTCTATGTATAATGATATATGTGAGGGAGCCCCTCCGACCTCCTGGACCGCTCTCCGAAAGCAATCAAAAAGTTCTTCTCGCATTAAAACTTCTCACTCACCGAACACGTCTCAAGACTTCGCAATTAAATTCTCTATTTCAGATAAAGTTAGGAAAAACTCTCCGTAGGAAAATTAGTGGGAGCGAAGAAGTTGTCTTGTGTTTTAGTTGAACCACACTGGGGGCTACTGAGATGATATTAACTTAACATACGACAAATACTAAACATAGTTGGGAAAATAGTCTGATAATCTAAAACGGAAAACAAGTTTTCAATATTAAACACTTACTCCAAAACTTAGTAACGGAGACCCATCATCAAGACACCACACTCCCATAGTGGTCACCAGGGGAGCTCCGTTTCACAACTGGCTCGAGTGTATAAAGTTATCAACGGTGTTGCTAACTATACAAATATTTCATGTATATAAATCTTTTATCGTTAAATAGTAAACGCATTAAGAGGTCTATTGGTTATATCGACGCGAACCCTCATATACATACAAAGTGCTTTTTGTAGGTCTGCTCCGCGGCGCGACCCTTTGAGCGGCTCTTTCATCTATAATCTATTTCTGTGCCCTAGATCTTTTACTTTTTCCAACAAAATATTATCTTTTTTATTATAAGGGTTTGTGTCGGTGTCGCTCTCATTTGCTATTTGATCTAAAACTGAAAATGCTTTATAGACGAGTGATCCTAAATTCTCTGCACCTCAAACTGTTAGCAACAACGTTTATAGATTAATATTCACGGGTAGTTCATTTTATCTTACTTCGAGTAGACAATACATATATCTGGGGGCACGGTAGCGCTCCCGCTAAGACAAACCAAGCGAAACGCAACTAGCAAGGGAACTACTTTTCAATTTATTACTCATTCGTCAGTTCATTGTTTTTCTGTTATACAACAGTTCTTGTAGTAACGAAACCAAAAGGCAAAGTCACATATATTGACTGAGATGTAGAGTGTGTAAAGTGAGGGTTTGTAGAGGTAGGTAGGGAGGACGTGTAGAGTAAGAAGCTTGGCTCTATATGAGATCTGATCACTTTGTGACAGTCTCGTCTTGGCAACCTTTTACATGAAAATGTTTTTGGTGTGATAACTTTAGTTCTGATCAGATTGAGTTAATCTGTCAAGTGATATCGCGCAGTATATATTCAAGTAATGCAGTGTTTGGTGGCGTGGTGCTAGGCCTCCATTATTAAGGATCACGTGAGTAATATACATACACTGTACCTACACTGGGTTCCATCTAGATTACCTGTTAATATTGTCGTTTGACTGTTATTGCGCAGTATAGCTCCCATACTCTATCTCATAGCAAATATATCCTGGGGATTCACGTAATGGGATTATAGAAATCTATGAGATGAAACAATTGAAGATTGAGCAGTAACTGGAGCTTGCGACTCGGCAGACTCTCTTTACAAAACATCGCTATCTAACATATTTATAAACAAAATATTATTATTAACGACATGTGGTCCTCACTAAAATCTACATTTTATAACAATCATTAAACTATATCAGATCTAGTGAGAGCGAGAGTATAGAGCCAGTAAGATATTTTTAAAACAAATCAATACCGCTACAAACGAAGCTATTAAAAGTGTTGCTAGCGCAAACAGCGATAATACTACCAGCAAGTCAGGGTAATGATATACTGAAAGAGTAATTGAGGAGCGAATGAGAAGTGGAGCGACGACTTGTGCGCGTCTCTGCTTGAGGACAATTATTATTACTATAAGCTAGCAACACCGTTGATAACTTTATATTTGCCGGTAAATATTCGCGGGTAGAATTTTAATTTTATTCCTAGACTGTATATAACATTTGTTCCGATTGACTTGCGCCAGTTGTAAAATGGAGGTCGCTCGGTGACCATTACGGCTGTGCAGTGGTGTGGTGTCGTGATGCTGGGACTCCGTTATAAAGGATTTTGTTAGTCAAAAGTATATAATTTTAGTCTTTTATGTGTAACTGTGACGTTCGTCGGTCATGACAGCCACCGTTGATAGTGAAGCACCCTCGCCTCTCGTATTTATATCCAATGGAAAACTTCTGGCGGATAAGTGGCTTTGATACGTTAAACACTACACTTGTACGAGAATTAATGTAATTTTTTGTCTACATCTACATTAATATTATAAAGAGGAAAGATTTGTATTTTTGTATGTAACGAGTAAACTTAAAAACTACTGGACCGATTTCAAAAATTCTTTCACCATTAGAAAGCTACATTATTTCTGAGTAACATAGGCTATATTTATTACTAGAAAAAATTAGAGATCCCCAGAAATTATTACTAAAACCAACCCAAGGTGTAAAAAAATTAGCAATAAAATGTGTTTCATCGCATGCGCTGCGAAAAGTGATGATGATAGAACAAAATAATCTTCTACAATATTATAGAACGTATCAATATCTACAAAAAACTTCGTGAGACCATATATCCAACTATTGTAGTTATGTCACTATAACTACTTTTTTACATTTTAAATGTTGATAGAAATGCCTATCCCAATCAAACCATGTTATCCATACATTTGTATTTATTCTTATCCAAATAAATTATTTTGTATTCAAGACTGTTTCAATACCTATTGATTACTTCTTAAATGATTGAAATCGGACATTCCATTCAAAAGATATTATGAAATTAAAAATGTCAATATAAACAAAAATACACGCTGACGGGCCGGTGTGGGTCCACGCAGCGCAACGAGTAACGCGGCAAGAGAGAGAGAGCACCGAAATGCAGGAGAGCCAAAATGTTTAAAAAAAAAATATCAACCCGTACTAAGCCGGGACGGGCCGCTAGTGCTTTAATATATCAAATTATTTCAATCTGTCTGCTGTTACTTCTGTGTGTCTAGACTCAGACACAACTCAGTTACAATGAAAGCATTTGTAAAGATTGTTAAAAAGCAGAAAACTTTCACAATACAATATCAAAGGAAACTTTTCATGTTACGAACTTTGCTTTGATCAATCTTTATTTATTTGACGCTTTATTTATCACTAGTCGAGACGCCCCGGTTTAGCTCGGCTGAATTTTATTAAGTCTATTTAGGTTTAATTTTACATTTAAATTTTCAACATATTTCTCTATGGGTACGAAACTTCAATACAAATTTTCATTCCTCCTTGCTATTTAAACCCCTTAATCCTTTTTTCGGGATAAAAGGCAATCTATTACAAATTTCATTTAAATCAGTACTGCAGTCATTGAGTTACAAATGGTGTAACTCAACTTTGTTTCATATAAACCTATAAATTTAATATGAATATTATGAAATCCTACTGTTAATATTGTCGATGTTCGTTACTTAATCATACAATAACGGCTAAACAGATTTAAATGAAATTTGGAACACTAATACTTCATAACCCGTCACAAAATCACTTAGAATACTGTTTATACCTAAAAGTAAAGGTCCTTAGAGACAGGAATGTATCATATACAAACAATATATTTAAATAAAATATTGCATCTAAAAACTTTATAAACTGGAAACTTTTTATCCCGAAGAGAGACATAATCTATGGTAGACAGTTAGTGGAAAAGTGAATCAGTGAGTTTATGCGTGTGTGAGCGTGTTTGAAGTACCTACACAGTTAATCTCACAGGAATAATATGGGTTTCCTAGATAAAAAGTAGCCTAAGCTACTCTCAGGTCCAAAAGCTATCTGTGTTGCAGGGGGGTAAGCCCTTTAAACAAGCACATTTTCGAGTCCATGATATTATTAATTAATATTATTTAATCCTATGTTTTAAATTATCTGCTAACTTAGAGTTTAATTAAAGTAGAACATAATTAAAGCTATAACTTTACAAGTATTATCATAATGATGAAGTTTAGACATTCTTGCATCAGTATGCTAAATTATTCTCCTAAACTCTACGAACTTGTTGGTTGTCGGTGTGTATGTTAGTAATACTTTAACAAGATTCAGTTACTGCTTAGTTACAACATTTTTTTGTTAACCCGGTAGGAATCAGCTCGACAGATACAATCCCAAGCCGGGACTCGGGATGGTTTAGCGTGGTTGGGCTCTACCTTAGAAGGAGGCAGCCTGACCCGCTAAACCTCCGGGATGATTCTCTTCTCTGCTAGCAGGACGAGAACACGGTATAGTGAATTGTTCCTTAACCTCGACAGCAGTTTCCATATCTGGACCCTCTTCTTGACACTAAATGTCCTCTACGCCCTCGCTGCAGTGGTGACATGTGGGAGTCGGTTCTCTTTTTACCACCTGATATAGATTCAGCCCGAGGTAACCTTGCCTCGTCAGCAATTACATCAGTCGGTACGTGAGGGAGCCGAAATTATAGCCTCCTCCACGAGCTTCTTGACACGTGCGATCGATTCGATGAACGTATGTAGTATGTATGTTCCGTATTACGTTCTTCAAAACTTCCTTGAGACCTTTGATATAGTCTTATATATTTTATTACATTTAATTTACTATAGTAAATTACTTTTATGGTATATAACAGTTCTTGTAGTAACGAAACGAAAGGGCCAAACTACTTATATTGACTAAGGTGTAGAGATTGTGAAGTGAGGGCTTGTAGAAGTAGGGAGGGAGGGCGCGTAGAGTTAAAACTTGGCTTTATGTGAGATCATGGCTTTTTGACAGTGCGAGGTATATGGTCTCATTTTGGAAACATTTTACATGAAAATTTAAACAGCCAAGTATATATATAAAGTATAAAGGTTTGTAACTGAACCGTGGCTTAGAACAGAGAGCGGAGAGTGGAGAGTGGAGTGCTTTGTCTTGACGCAATAAATAATAAACACGTCGGCGACTTGTTTACATGTCTCGTTTGCATGCTCTGCTCCTACTATTGTGATGGTGATGTACAGTATCTTACTAATGTGCCCTGACTCCGTACGGGTCCAATTTACGGCTCAACATGCGATTTAGAAGACTTATTTGACTCTATTTGGCTAAAAACAAATCCCTAATAACTCAGTCTGATATGTGTTCACTCCTAAGCACCTGAATCAATTTTGAATCATTTTCGACTCTACTCAGCACAAAGATTTAAATCAAGTGTTGCACATAATAAACCTACTTAGATTTTTTATTGCATTTGCAATAAACGCAGACGAGATCACGGACCCAAGTTAGTCATAATAATATTATTATATATGACAGAGTGGGTATTATTTAATGGTAGTTAACATCACTTCACTTACGTCTTAATAACACTCGATGATTTTGATAGCCTCAATCGAATAAACGATTATCGATTAATCAGAAAACCAGCGCCATATTTTCTATTTGTTGATTTACTTCTCCCACGGCATTGCTACCATTTTTATTTTTTAAACCCTTTATATTTCCTGACTGACGCAATACACTTTAGTTTCACTACAAGTTTCTTTGAGTGAACATCACCTGGAGTTGAAGTGTAACAATAGTGTTTCGCTTTGTTACGGATATTGGACCTTGACTTGTATTGTTTATTGCGTGAGTCCCTACATTGTAATTAGGTGTGTTAACACAACCATCAACACTTAGGTTAGGTTTATGTTAGGTTGGGTTATATAACTTAATATATAAGCTAACCTTAGAGTAACAGTGAAACCGGGCAGTGGAGGCGAGTGTTATAATTACATAAAGGGATCCCTTAAACCTGCGTCTTAGTCACATGTCCAAGGCGCTGCCAGGTTTCCTGTCCAAAAACTACTAAATCATTAGATCCTTCATTCAAATCGGCTATCTGTCCCGACATATGTATATACGTATGCATAATGTATAAACATTATAAAGTTCTGATAAAGCAAAAGCAGAACTCGAAACACAGCATTAGTACTTGAAATAGAAAGCAGAACAAATATACCATTAGTTTTGCATGAAGTTTCCAGCAAACACTGAAATTTTCATTCGCACCAGAACTTTATTCCATACGTTTTCTATGCGTATTGCTTATTATAGAACAAAGAGCTATTAAAAATATAAAAATCATATATGTGATAAAATACAATTTTACCAATAATAATGTTAAATAATGTTTTTTTTTTATAAAAACCAAAATATAATAATAACAAGTGAGGGACTTGTGTTACTCGTAATAATATTTTTCTCTTACCACGATTATGATACATTAACAAGTTAATTATTAGACTTCAAAATGCATCATGTGCTATCATGGTACAGTGGAATTAAAAGATACCACATCTTGTAATTCCATTTTATTAGAACAAAATTTTCTCTTTAAATCAACAATTTAAATTTAATTGCGTCGAGTTTTATCTCTCGTGGGAATAGTGTAACGCAATTATCTGAGCTCCGACAGCTCACAGTCGCAACTCGCCGCTTGCCTGTCAACACTGAAAGTGATTTTAATTGTTAATGGCCAAGTTTAATTTTTCTTGTTTTTTTAACAATAATTTACTTTTCAATTTTAAAATTATGAATTATATTAAAGAATATAATGCCTGAAAATCTCTCCCAATTATTTAATTAAATTTTTACATACACCGTGCCAAGTATTTCGGAACCATCTAAACAAAGATGTTTCAGAATCTAATATATGGCGGACCTTCTATTTTTATATAATCATGCTGAATGTACTAAAGGTAATATTGTAAGAACTTCACACTTGAATCAGCTTTGTTCAACAATAAACAGAACTATCCGCTTAAATCCCTTTCTTTTATATATAACTATAACGTCTAAATATCAGGACACAAATTATAGACTTTAATTTCTTCAAGAATTTTATTCTAATCTTTTTAGCCATTTTACCTCTCACATGACATGACACCAATCTGTGTGTTGCCACACACGTCGCTGCCTCCTCCCCAACCATTTATTTACAATAGCAACACAATAATAATAAACCTTAAAAATTTATATCTATCTCTCACAACACAAAATACCTTACAATATATAAAAGATTTCATTATATATTCTGCATTAGAAATAAAATAAAATTACAATATTTGTTTTATTAATGTTTTTCATTATGAACCAAGTTTGTTACCCACAAAAAGGTAACCTAAAAGTTTTATTATGAGGCAGAAAACATAAATAGTAAAATTCCATGAAGCCCCAAATTAACAGCTCAGCAGCATTTTGGATAGAATATTGAATAATTAACATCAACTTATAATTTTATTTCAAAGCAATGATTTCAGTAATGTTTGTTTTACAAATTATATGTACATACACGAGTACTCATTAACACACAAAATGTTTCGTGTATACCCACCGTATGACCTGTTTCAACTAAATACTGAGAAATATTCATGTAAAATTAGTGTACAAAGTGAAGTTGGAGCGCTAAGCCAGTGTGGCGTATGAGTTTGTTACGTGTTACGTGTTACGTGCTACGTGGACGATGTAATTAACATCGCTAGTAATACTTCAACTTTCTGTGCTGTGGAACAGTATACACTTAATACAATAATATTATATATATGAAAGTGCGTTTGTAGGATTGTTGGTTATCTTACAGAACTTGGACTCTTTTACAGTGGCGATAACACACGTAGCGGTAAAATACACTCGTGCGAAATCGGGCCGATTCGCTAGTGATAAATAATAATGTTGGCAATGGGAATCGAGCACAGAAAGCATATAGCGTGTAAACTGTCGCGTATTGTGTGCAGTGTCGCGGGTGTTGCTAGTGTTGCTAATGTCGTAGGTGTTTTGGCAAGCGGTATAATTGCTCGGGGAGATTAAAACCGATTCAAAAATGGAACAAAGAATTTGAATACGGAATTGTTCTTTTAAGTCACTGGATATTTTATAAGTGTTTCAAATCCGGCTCTTTTGTTACTTTAAGTGACTGTTAATGGCCACGGTTCTTTGCGATAAATCATTTTATAATATTTTTTTCCATGAATTTATACCACCATACAGGATACCTTAGGCATATAAGAGCCCCGAGTGAGTCATGTTACACCCGTTAACTTTTTATCCTTATATAATAGTCTTACAGGTAATCAGTAAAAATAATGGATATCAACATTTTGTCCGACGTAAACACAAATTCTCTAAGCTCCACTTTGCTATGGTTACAGCTCTTTCTTCACGGCGCTCCGAGCGGCTCATCTCGACGGCAAGAGATACCCTTACACTTATATAGGTGTCTGTAGTAGCGCGTAGAGCTGTGCTGTACAGTGGGCTGCGACCAGCTGACAGCAGTTTACAGCAGTTTACAGCAGATTAAGAGATAGCCGATACTGAAGGAATCGCTGGATTTTCCACACAGAGCTGACTTTTTTCACATTATTTGCCAATAGGGCTCTCGGTCTTATTCAGTAGATCTCATGCCGTGAGACTTGTATTTAGTTGCTATGGTGAAAATTGCATTAAATTCTGATAGACACTATTTCTAACAATCGTTAATTTATAAGGAGCAGTGTAAGGATAAAGAAAGCGTTAATTTTGAAGATTATATTCACATAAATAAATATGTTTAAATAAATATTAAATATACTGAGTCCATATCGTTATTCAATAGCCAGCAAACCTCGCATGTTTAAAAAAGTTTTGTAAGCAAGATGAGAGCGAGTGACTATCCATAATATTCCTATAAGATAACTGATACTACAATTTGATTGTATTGAAAAACGTTTAGGTGTTTCAGCGTGAAAGCAATATGGCCGGTAGAGGGCGCCGCTATCTAAGTGCCCACCATGGAGGAGTGCCATCAAACATGACAAACGGACGCAGCAGGGATTTTATCTGTCACGTTAAATTAGGGTTGTCATACCTTAACATCTATTTTATCGTATGTCTTTCTCTCTGCCGCTAGGAGAGCATATTGTAAGAGAAGAGTAACCCACCACTCCCCGCCTTGCAACCACCATCATACGAATCTAATCGCCAAGTGTCTTTGACGCGTTCCGGTCGAGCTAACTGTGGGCCAGATCTACCTCCTCCCTCTCCCATCCCATTCATGCTGCGGTTCCAGTGAGCTATAGGTTTATGCTCAGAGTCAACTGAAACTGCAGCATTTTTATATTCGCTCCCCCTTTTAACTCAATTTTCGAGGCGGCAACGCATCGGCACAACAAGACATACCCTCTAGTTTTGTTGATGTCCATGGCACGTGACAGTGACCGCTCGTTTGTCCCTAATCTGTTATAAAAAACACATCTGTGTGTGCATTTTACAACAATCTAAAGTATTAAATTTAAGATTATTTTCCTTCACAGAATCCATCAATTTCATCAACATAAATCCATCAGTTAAGAGGAGTTAATGGCGTAGAAGAGTTATATATGATGAGTTTGAGGAATGTGAATTTCACTTTTTTCTGTTTTATCATCGTAGCGGGTTAGCACTCACATACCTACGGCATTTTGATTCCGGGAAAAGTATAGATTTTGCAGGAAAATAATAAGTGATAAGCAAATTGCACCCATAAAGAGCCGGGGTGGATCAATTAGTAAAGAGTAACATATAGAACTTATTAGTATTATATGTTTTAAAGAATATGTTTGGTGACAACCCTAGTACTATCCCAAGTTAGAGCGCGACGTAACGTATTTATCGCGCTGTGGGTTTATGGAGTTTTTCCTCTCCTAATGTTATACATTACCGCGGCATACGGTGCGGGTTGCGGGGCGCGGGGACACACACCCGCCTTATTGTGTCCGCGGCTATTATCCCTATTTTTTATCTCCACGATATAAGTTCTTACATAAAGACAGACGTTATCCCTTTGGCCTTTACGCGTTAATACACATTGCTTTTAATACAGTCTCGAATCTGTTAAGGGGTTGGTGGGTTTAAAATATTAAAAAAAAAATCATTCATTACGTATTTAAATATACACCCAAAATATTAAACTGATTGCACTAAAGTTCTGACGGATAGAGCCTTCGGAAGTTCCGCCCATCAGTCCATCTCTCATCTATTGTTTTCTAATTTTCAAGTCGGTCATGATTTTTCAAAAAATTTAGACGGACATGATTTAAATTTGCACATAATATTATCTCTTGATATGAAGGATTTTTTTACATCTAATTGTACAAGGCAACACGTTGTGCAACCTTACAAATAAATAAGACTTTTTGGTCCCTTCTACTTTTAGATTTAAATGTCAATGTCTATCTACTAACAGATTCTGTTTTTTCAGATTAATCTACAAATTATAAATGTGTGCAAAAAAAATAGTTAAACTGCAATACTCACGCGCTCATCGATAACGGAGGCCTAGCACCACGCCACCAAACAACATTACACTATTAGTCTCACTATTTTAATATACGTACTGTGCGATATCACCCGACTAACTGACTCAACCTACTGACTAACTGGAACAAAAATTATTTATTGTTGAACTACCCGCGAATATTAATTTATCAATAGTGTTGCTGACACTTGATTGAATATGTTCATGTTTATTTTATTTGGTTGTAACGTTTTTAAAATCAATATATTATGTAGGGTAGCTGCGTAAATATGATTATAGCAATGTGACATACGCGTAATGTAAACGAAGCGTTCATTGAGAGCGACGAGCATGGCAACATCTGCTCCACGAACGCATACATTATAATAATAAAACTTAAATACTGCACTATTATACTAATAATAATATTTCAACGAAGTGCAGTTTAATGGCGCAAATATCATTAATGTTATATTTCAGTCACTACCCTCAGGGAATATATAAAACTGTATATCGAAACTTAAATACCTAATTCTTTCACAATTGCTATGTATATGGGAGCTATACTATGAAGTAATACTCGAAAGACAATATCAACATGTAATCTAGACGAAAAGCGAGCAATGCCTGAGGCTTGAGACCCAGGAGTTGGTTTAAAGACGTCCTTTATAACCGTTAACTCTCGCCCTCACCGCTCGACGTCGCCACCAAATATTGAAATTAAGTACATTACTTACGTGCTCCTCTACAACGGAGGTTTAGCACCACACCACCAAACAGTACTTCACTAACACTAACTTCCACGTGCACTGCGCGACAACATCAGAAAGACTGACTATCGCACTAAGGGTTATATATATTGTTTCCACGTCTGTATACTTGACATAACATAAAATGACCTACCCGCTAATACTGCTTTAGAAACGGTGTTGTTAACACACTTGTTAGTAACACCGTTTATCATTATTGAAGTATATCCACGTATAGACAATATATAACCTTTAGTGCGATAGATTAGAGTCAATCTCTCTCGTGTTTTCACGTAGTGTACATGGAAGTTAGTGTTATAGTGTCATGGTTAAGATCACCCTTCTTAAGGTCCACGTAAGCTTACTTTATTATCTAGTGTAGTTAGTGTGGACAGGGAAGGGGAGCGTTGTCTATACTATTATATAAAGAGGAAAGATTTGATTGTTGGTATGTTTATTTGTTGCGAATAGCCTCGAAAAGTACTGAACTGATTTTGAAAATTCTTTCACTGAGAGGTCTATAATATTTCCGTCTCTCTTCCTCTTATAATACTATCATTGTCTCTAATCCTTTCTCTTTTCTCTCTCTTTAATTTTTATTTCTATCTGTTCAGAATAGTTAGTCTCTTTTCAATTTCTTTCTTTCGATCATCTCTCTCTTTCTCTACTTTACCTATTAAATTTTATTTTTGCTCTGTCCTCTTTTATTATCTGCCGCTTTTCTTTACTTTTCTCTCTCTTTTTTCAAATAATCAATAACTACAGAATTACAGAGTGACAATTTAAGGACATCAATTTTAATATTTTTTTAAATACCTCGAGCGAAGCGAGGGCAGCCCGCTAGTAATTATATAAAAGGTTTTTAAACCTACACCTTGGCCAAAATATAAATATAATATAAAATGTGTCAATTAAAGTTATTAAATTGGTGAAAGCCTGCATTGTTTTGTCTCCTTTTCAGTGGATTGGGTAAGTCTGATATGTGTATTTATAACATACCTTAACTATAAAGTTATATTGGACATTGGTGGAGGTGGAAGTTTGTGCACAGTAGAAGACGTGCTCCTGGGAGTATAGCTCAAACTCTTAATAGTTATAATTATTGCAATCATTGGAGGTTGTAGCTGAATATGATTTCCATCTTATATCGTATATTGTAACGTATTTCAATGTTACATAAATGGTATTAGATATAAAGAACTCTCTCTTCCTGGGAAGCCTTTGTGAAAATCTATTTTGATCGTTGCCACGGATACACATTCAACACAATTCATTATTTATATGCAATTACACTTGAACAAATATAAACACAGTTAACTTAAAAAGTCTATCGCACCTCTCCTCATTCCTTCATAATAATATGAAATTTAGACGGAACCGAAATCCATCACAATGGAGTCCCAGTGACACCATACCATTATAATCGACCTTGCCAGGTCGAAGTTGGCAACTGACACAAGACATCGGAACAGAGGTTATATATTGTCTTGTTATAAATTACTACGTGGCTATGATGGGAATAAAATAATAAGAACTACTCACGAATAAAACAGTTATAAATGGTGTTGCTAACTTAAGAGTGTCTGTAGTGCGAGGGTACGATTGTAATAATTGGTATTACTTGTAATTCCATATTCTTCTTCCAAGTGAGCCAATTATAATTACAGTTAGCAACACTGTTGATAACTGTAATTATTTTACGTTACTATTTGCATGCAATCCATTTTATTTTAAGTATACCCTATATATTATAACCTCTTCCGATTATTTTGAGCCAGTTGTCAAAGTGACCTCGTCCGATGACAACGATGCTAAAGTTGAATATCGTGATGCTGAAACTACTTTATCAAAATTAAATGTTTTTGACGGTATTTGCTCGTTTTCCTTCTAAAATATGTATTATTTTTGTCGTTTACGTGTTACTGTTCAGTAAAACCTCCATATAGAAGATTTGTTTACAAAGTCCATCTTAAGCTATTAATTTGCAGTATAATTTATATTTCCGACACAAATAATAAAATATTTTTAATAAAGCATTTATTGTAGTAGATTACTAAAATCCAGTGTGGCAGTGTATTAGTGACAAAGGCATTGGATAATTAAAGCTTTGTGGTATCTCCAGCCTCATGGAGGTCCACCCGCATCGTCCTTTATAGCGCTGCTACTGGTCAACGTCGCCAGCGCTACAAAGGAGCTCAGACGCCTAAATTGTTCAAATGTTTTTTATCTTCAATTCTGTAGAAGTATCTTGTGAATGAGAAATTAATTTACAAGTCGTTACGTTGCCCTGACACAAAAAATACCTTAAATAGTGAAGGTAAGCGTCAATAAGCATTAAAATCCCTTAAACTCACGCCTCATTAACAAATCCCAGGCGCTGTTTATGCTCCTGTAATAACAAAAAGTATCACAATTAATATAGTAATAGGTGTAACAATTAGTGTAACAATTATTGTACCAATTAGTATAATAGTTAGTGTAACAGTACAGTATACGTAAGAATTAATAATATAATACACTGAGCACCAAGAGTTAGTGATCAGTAGTAGAAGGTCCACCTGAGCACAAAATAAGAATAAGGGGTATGTGGGATGTAAAATAGGGTCACTTCTTTCTTAATAATCCTAGTTTTGATAAACTTTCCGTAATGCTGACATTATAACTGTTTGAAGATCTCCAAAGCTGTAAAATTAATTAATGTTAATAATAAGGTAAGTATAGCTACCGGTACGTAAGTATAGGTTTGACCTTAAATGACCAGAAGTCACTAATAGGGGCATTTTAGCGGAGAACGCGGATGAAATGCAGCACGCTCACAATCCCCCACATTTTCTCAGATTTAAAGTTAGCTGTCGATTACTATATTTCAAAGCAGGGGGTTATGTAAAAACCAATAACAGACGAGTGAATTAAGGGTCAATGAAGTTTATAAATCTTTCTAACAGCTACTACATGGATTAAGATAATGTTTGAAACCCTACCACAGGTAAAAGTTTTAAGACATTGAACATGTTTAAGCCGAGACTCAATAAACTGTGCTCGTTAGCAAAGATTTACACGTACAAGTAAGTAAGTAATAAATCCAACTTACCAAGTGAGTGTAGAACGCAATCAGAGTTCTTTAGTTTCCATTAAACTTTTACACCCATAAGTAACTGGAAGAATTCAATTAGAACCACAACTTGAACCATATTACGAGTTTCACTTTTACGGATATTGGTTAAAGTTAAAAAGCTGTTAAACGTTTCATAAGACATGTTACCACCTGGTTGTCGTTTGGATATGACTTCAGTTGTGACATGTCCGACATTAGTCACAACAGCTTCATATAATGTTATCGTAACCTAAGAGGAGGTGACACTATAAACACACTGGTGTAACAGTTTCTGTGTTTGTCACATGTCTTACACTAGTTACAATAGCTTCCAATAAAACTTGTCGTAACTACAAAAATAACAATTATTGTATATCATTGTCCTACTAAAGAGAGATTAATAAATAACGGAATTATTTTTTACTTTTTAGTGCATTTTTAGTTAGAAGTCGGTTTTTTTAAACGTATTATTTTTTACTTTTTAGTGTCTGTAATAAGTTGTTCTGTAAACTACAGTAGGATTTTTCTAGATAACATCAGGTCGACTATAACATTTCGTTGCTATTTATTGTTATATATTTAATGGTAACTTTATTCTAAGTAGCTATGGGTAGGCCTACGAAAGGTGCCGCGCGCCTTAAACTATATAGATCTCGAGGTACTGAATCGGCAAGAATATTCATAAAATGAAAACTACTAAACCAAACTATTTTAAATTTTTTTGGGACCAAATGTCAACTATTCCGCATCAAACAAAAGAAGAATCACGTAAATCGGATCATAAATCTCAGCGTAATCGGTATACATACATAAAAATTTACCAATCGAATTGAGAACCTCCTCATTTGAAGGCGGTTAAATGCATTAAAACATTAATATAATTACAGAGTATCAACATATTTTTCTCTATTTTATGCTGACTCGGACTGATCTTGTATCAAGGCTCAACGTGTCCTGATACTCTATCAGTGTACCAGGACACGTTGAGCCGCCGATGTGAACATTTTTGTATCAAAGGCGCTATACAGGTTAATAAACAATTTTACGTTGACTAGACAGGATTTCCATAACAAAAGTAGAACGTTTTGCACCATTATTAGTATTTCTGATTTCTTCATTGAAGGGCACTTGATGGGAATTGATGTTTTTCGTGTATTGGATATTGGCTAACCCTAATGGTTAATCATTCCTTCTTTTTATGTTAATTATAATCATCATTATCACCCATAGACAAGTCACTGCTAAGCCTGAGAATGAGGAGAGGGTTAGGCCATCACGCTGGCGCAGTGCGGGTTGGCCTACTAACCGACGTGATAATGAAACACCATGAACCCATAACAAGTACAATAAGCGACTGTTTCATTTGTCCACTCAATGTATAGCACAGCGCAAGTGTATCTGATGTAACAATAAAACCATCGTCCCCCGGCGTCGCTCGGGAGCTGCAATCCTGTTGAAATTAAATTCACATTTACGAGACGTCGAATGCAATTCATTTATTTGAAATTTTATTTGTAGTAAAGGAGAAGTGCCTCGTTCGTAAAGGAATTTTAGTTTTAGTGCAGGAACCAATTATATTACGAATCTTTTTGGCTTACACTATCTATATAAAGGAAACTCCTATGGAGCTATGGAATATGTAAATTGTTCATGAAAAAAAAAATGAAATTCATGTGTTCCAAATATTTGCTAAAGAAAAACCGGCTAACAATTAAACAGCATTTACCAGTCAACACTTTAAAATAGAAGTGAAACATGAAAACCATTTGCACAATACAAATAAATATATGTAGAAACAAAAACTCAATCCAACAGTTTCTATCTCAAACTCTCACGTGTAATAAAAAAGTTATAACGTTATGAGGGACAAGGGAGTAAGGGAGGGATACTCCCTGTGCAACCTCACGTGGAAGGTTCATAGTTAATTCAACGTTTGGGGACTCCCTGATTGTTTCACTGTTTCGCTGAATCACGTGACACTTAACAGTTTTACTGCAATGATAAAATAACACAATCTAAAGCTGCTTGGAGTTGCGACCAAGGCGTAGCGGGTAGTTCATTTTGTTATATTTCAAATATACTTACGTATAGACAATATATAACCTTTAGTGCGATAGATTAGAGTCAGTCTCCCGTATGTTGTTATGTACATGAAAATTAGTATTATAGTGTCGTGGTTAAGGAGTAACCTTAACTTGAGGTCCACGAAAGCTAACTTTATTATCAAGTCTAAGGCACAGGCTTGCGTATGTATCTGGGGGCTCGGTAGTGCCCCGCCAAGACGTGTCAAGCGAAGCGCAAGGGCACAATTACCTTTTTTGAAGAGCTCCGTCGGTTTTTTAACCCTCGTAACTTGTCAAGACCCTTGAGAAGGATCACTCAAAGATACATCAAAATCTAAAATGGATCGATTCTTTTTTTTTGTCAGACAACTTTATATGGTAGACTTTATAGTATATATGGATATTACTATCCACTTCATGTGATGTGGTGATCCACTTATTACTTAAATACTTTATCCATAAATATCATAGCAAACGAAGCAGTGCCTGGAGTTTGTGACACAGGGGCAGGCCTTTTTCTTGAGCATATACACTCATCTTTACAAATTGAGTTCACTACCTTACATTTAATTTTTAAGTGATAAAGCAAAAGAGACACAATATGATCCTTAATAAGATTATTAATATTCACTGTATATGTCGGATTTTATAACTTGTCCAACCAGATGGTGTATTATTCATATAAACCAGTAGGAGCTATAAAAAGTTATAAACAGTGTTGCCAACTGTGAAATAAGGATAACTTGACGTTTACCATAAAGTAGCCCCATCAAAGCTATCGTGGCTAAGCAATAAAAACAATGAACTATAAAACGTGATGCTACGTGAAAGAGTAGGAGCCAAGGGGGTAGGAGGGAGGGGGGGGGAAGAAAGGAGGAAGGAGGTCGTAAATCCTTGTCACGTGTCTGCTATCCGTGCACCGTCATCCGTATTCACGGATAGCAAGCACTCTTATAAACTTAACTAGCTTTGTTTCTCTCTGAATTAACGACTAAGTAAGAGAGTTAGTACACGAGACTAGAGTTTATAATTTACTGCTATCTGTATGAATTCTCAGGTTTACTAGAATTTAATTTTAACCTCAAGAACATTTTTTTCTCTCCACAAATTGGGAAATAATAACTTACAACACTTACTATGGAAAACAAATAATTTAATATGGAACAGATTAAATCATAACAATTAATAGGGGGAAAATGTTAATAGGGGGAAAATGTTAATAGGGGGAAAATGTATAATAATGAATATTGGCAAAATGATAGTAGTATGGAAGAAGACCGCTAAATGTGGTTGAAACTGTAGTACCGAGTTCACAGAAAATAAATTATTCGGGAAAAATTGTAATCATATTAAATACTATGGGTAAATTGTAGTCAAAATAATTAATAGGAAAAAAATTATAATAATAATTAAGATGAGAATACAATCATAAACATACTAATACAATCTACTTTGTCGAAGATATATAAATGAAAAAGGTGTGTGTGCGATTCACACACGATAGAAGTGAAACTTCAGTAAATCGACAAAAGAATGAGATGAATATATATAATAACTAGCGACCCATCCCGGCTTCGCGCGGGTGGAATATTATTTTTAAAAATATATAGGCCCTCCCGCATTTCGGTGCCCCCTCTCTTGCCGCTTTACTCGCTGCGCTGCGTCGCTACACTGGCCCGTCGCGTCGTCGGGTATTTTTTGTTTATATTGATATTTTTAATTCTTGAATATTCTTAAAAGTCTTGAATATGAAATAATTTATTTGGATAAGGATTAATACAAATGTATAGAAAACATGGTCTGATTTTGATTGGCATTTTTATCAACTTTTAAAATGTAAAAAAGTAGTTATAGTGACGTAACTATAATAGTTGGACATATGGTCTCGCGGACTTTTTTGTAGATATTGATACGTTCTATAATATTGTAGAACATTTTTTTGTTCTATCATCAATACTTTTCGCAGCGCATGCGATGAAAGATATTTTATGGCTAATTTTTTTGCACCTTGTGTTGGTTTTAGTGAGAATTTCTGGAGATCTCTAATTTTTTCTTGTAATAAATATAGCCTATGTTACTCAGGGATAATGTAGCTTTCTAATGGTGAAAGAATTTTTGAAATCGGTCCAGTAGTTTTTATGTTTATTCGTTACATACAAAAATACAAAAATACAAATCTTACTTCTTTATAATATTTGTATAGATATAAAACAGTATGTATATTTCTGTCTCATTCTTTGCTGGCTTCATCCTACACATTTTTGTATTTGTGTCTCTTACCTGTCGTTTTTTCCGTTGCATCCGGTTTGAAATCACAACGATTCTAAAGAAGTTTCACTTCAAAAATTTATTCATAATAGTTAATATGGTTTCTTTTTCTTCCTTATTTCTAATGTTGACCTATAACTAAAAAGTGTCCACTGCACATAATCATGTTGTCACTAGAATGCTATTCATGAAATCTAATTATTATTCAACGTGAAGCAAATCCTCTGATCAAAGACTCACTGGACACTGAAACTCAATAAACATATTTAAAAGTTACCCGTATTCATTACTATTGAAAATCAAGACATTGTTGTCTGTTACAACGAAGTTAAAAACTTAGTTACTGTCCGCGAGCACTTGAGGAGACAATGAGGACAATCTACAAACTCGCTAATTCTCTGCAAACTATTCTGAAAGGAATTTGTTTTTGTATTTCAACTAAGCGGTATACAACATTTACTTATTAAATCTTTTGAGATACAATTTAAATTCAATACGATTCAATAGGACCCATACCTTACAGCAACACGCACAACACAATAATAATATGCACTTACAATGGAACACTTTAGTAATTTAGACCACCACGACATGGCATCACGACACCACACCACTGCACAACCATAATGGTCACCAGGTGAGCTCGTTTGACAACTGGCTCAAGTGTATCGGAATAGAGGTTACAGTCTTGGAATAAAATAAAAGGTACGTTGCGAACTAGACTTTGATATTTGATTGATGACTGTTTTGGTTAAATTTTGGGTATCGAGGACACGGCAGGAGTAGGAGCCAGGATCTCGAGCCCAAACTACTCAATTTTCTGTCTATAGTTCATGTTAGTGCAGCAGTTTATTTCACATATAGTTGGTAATTTTTAAGAATCTTCTACGCTAATATTATAAAGAGGAAATAATTGTATTTTTATATGTAACGAATAAACTTAAAAACACTGGACCGATTTCAAACATTCTTTTATATACTTATCACTAGAAAATCACAATCAGACCATATTATCCATACCTTTGTATCAATTCTTATCCAAATAAATTATTTCGTATAAAAAACAGTTTCAATACCTGTAGATTACTTTTTGAATTGTTGAAATCGGACATTCCATTCAAAAGATATTACTAAATTAAAAATATCAATATAAAAATAAAATACACGCCGACGGACCGGCGTGGTTCCACGCAGTGCAGCGAGCCACGTGGCGGGAGAGGGGGCACTGAAATGCGGAAGAGCCAGTGTTTAAAAAAAATTTTGCCACCTATGCGAAGCCGGGACGGGCCGCTAGTATTTTATATTTAGATGAGTCAAGATTGTTACCTAATCATGTTACCGTACAGCCAAAGCTTGTGAAACAAAGAACGTCTACGCTTATTGTAAATGGATCACTCTGATTCTTCTTAACTTCAGAGACGATATATAAGTTTTAACAATATAACAAACAGAACATCCACGATGATATAAAACGATAATTCTTTTCCCAGCTTGACAATACAATACACATGTCCCAATCCTAATTCATAAATTCCCGAGTTATGACACGTACACGTATGCGCCATAAACAAAATCGTAATAAAGTTTACGAGCAACCTGTACGCTGCTCACTGTACGATGTACTCTGAACCACTTTGCTCTGTATCTGCACGCGGGAGTTTAACGACACGGCTTCCGGCCTTTTGGCTCTGCTACGTAACCATAGTAAGGAGTAAGAATATAATGGCTCTGTTCGATAATTAGCATATTCCGAATTGGGTTAAACTTACAGATACTGTGCGGGCAATAAGAGCAACTCTGAGATTTTCTTGTAAAACTCATGATTTTAAAATAGTCAATGGTAAAATCCTGAAGACGGCTGTGCCCTCCCTCCATATAGGAGGAATGGAAAGTCCCATCGTTAGCGCTCGGAACTGGTATACTCAGCTGTTTAGAAAACTTCGTCAGCGCTTTTTAAGACTCCACATATTTTAACTCATCGTCACCCTTTTAATGGCCTACAGCTGATCCGGGTCTCCTCCTCAAAATGAGGAGGGAATAGGCCATAGCCCACCACGGTGGCCAAATGCGGGTTAACAGACATTTTAACTCCTGCCATATGACGTCATACTTATTTGTGTAGATGTCGCCACACACATACACACAATAAACTACCGTATTCTTTTCCCATAACAATTATTGATTCAATTTTGTTCTCTTTCTAATTATTGAGTTAAAACCTTAGAACATTTAGTTGTGTTTTAAATTTTTTAAGTATTGTAAATAATAGTTTATTGATACATAAGCAAGCGACGCCATGTCAGTTTATAGTCCATTCTATAACACAAAGTCTTGCAATAAAGTAGAGTGTCAAGTGTCAAAGAGTGAGATAACTTGTTTAATTTAGCCGAGAGTGAAGTGAAGTGACATTGACATGAAACTCGAGACACAAGCTTTGAGTGACAATGAAATTGTTTCAGAGACGTTCAGAGATTGTTCATGAAATTTAAGTGACGATAGCTACAAGAAACACACCAGGAGTTAATGTAGTTGTTGTTAACGACCGTTTATAAATGAGTATTCACGGGTAGTTTCTTTTATATTTCTAGTATGCAGACGTGTAGACATTTTAGATTAGAGTTAGTCTTTCTGGTGTTGTCGCGCAGTGTACATGGATGATAGTTTATGGGGTCGAGGTTCTCGAGATCGAGGTGTAGATAGTGATAAGGCAGCGAAGGGGAGTGTTGTCTTGGTCGCAAGTCCAAGGCGCTGCCCGGCTTGCATGTGTATAATATGTATTGCTGTACAGTAAAGGGTATCATGTTGTCGCAGGTAAAATAACAATATAATGCCACGTAAAGCAGATAAAGTGGTTTTCTATCCTTTATCGCAACGCTCTCCCGCGGGATCACGTGGAGTATATTTTTTACAAATCCTCTTGTATTTTATTATTGCGCGTTTCCTTAGGGAACATATGTGGATATGAATTATTAAAACGGACAGATAAAGCAAACTACATGCGGTTTGTACACTCGAACATTGTATGTTTTGTTTTAGATTTTGCTAAAGAAATTAATTTAAGAAATTAAATTGCGGGTAGTACTTTTTATTTTATTCCGAGACTGTATCTCTGCTATTATGTCTGTGCAGTGGTGTGGTGTCGTGATGCTGGGTCTCCATGCTTGGTCTTGTGCATGTTACTGTGGGGTATCGGTTCCATATAACAATGGTATTACACAATACTTTTGTAATTGAAAATATTGAAAAGTTCAAAAATGAAGGGAAATTGGGTGGTGTTAAGCGGTGAGCGGTGAGCGGTGAGCGGAGAGCGGAGAGCGGTGAGCGGCACGCTTGCGGAAGCCCTCATGTGACGTTGGTCGTGCTCGTACTTATAGATATAGGTCGAGTGATCTCAGTTCAATGTCCACTCGAGACTGTGACGTGACGTGACGTAACGTGACGTAGTGTGACGCGCCCTTTACCCAATAACCCTTTGTATTAGCTGACCTAAATATACTGAAACTGTCCGTAATACGTATTGCCTCATACATTACACATTATAACAACTAACTTCACATTAGCGCGAACGTTATTACAATCGTTTGTTTACATAATAATTGCGATACAGTTTGTATTAAATTATTATGTATGATTGTTAGCAACACCGTTCATAAATAAGTATTCATTTTGTTTCATTTCGAGTAGGCAATATATAACTTTCCTTCCGATAGGATTAAGTTAGTCTGTCAAGTGATATCGCGCAGTACGTATTACAGTAGTAATATTATTAGTGTAGAGTTATGCTGTGGTGCGGTGCCAGGCCTCCGTTGTCGAGGTATTCGGTAGCCCCCTCTGCTGCTGGAAGAGCATCTCATAAGGGCTTAGTTACCCAGCACCCCCTTGGTGGTAGGCGATCTGTTCCCCGACTGGCTTGCGCCCACCAGCATGCGAATCCCATCGCCTAGTGTCTCGGACGCGTTCCGGCCGAGCCTCATGTGGGCCAGATCTACCCCTCCCTCTTCCATCCCATTACTGCTGCGATTCCAATGAACACCGGGTTCTTGCCCGGGGTCCATTGAAACCGCAGCAGTCTTCTCTTCGCTTCTCTTCCTCACTCTATCTTCAAGGCGACAACGCATGGCAAAACAAGAGATACCCTCTAGTTTTGTCGATGTCCATGAGCGACGGTGGCCACTTTCGATCAGGTGGACCGTCTGCTCGTTTGTCCCTTATCTATCATAAAAAAAAAACGCCTCATGGGTCTGAAGCCCCAGGCACTGCTCGGCTTCTATCTAGATCGAATGTTAATATTGTCGTTTGAGTATTACAAGGTAATGTAGCTCCCACACATACATACATATATACGTAGATTGCTTAATTATTTTAAAGTACTTTACACAGAAGACAACACAAAGTTATGCATTTTTGTTCCGGATTACCGGCACTTTTTTCGTGATATTTGTATGAAGACCAGCGTCCGCATTATCAATGATGGCCAATGATCCAAACGCTAAAGTAATTGCAATACCACCACGTGTTGGTTGTCGAGTAACAAAACACAAAAGTTATATTAAATTGTACGCAACGCGGGTGTCGTGTGCGGGACGCGAGCTGCAGCCATTACCCGCCGAGCCGAGCGAAGCGCAAGTGCCGGCCATTTCCCGGTTTGGATTATACTAGATAAACAAAATTCTTGGTATATAATATACAAAATACCCTAAAGTACTTTCTGAAGACCTATAAAAGTTTACATTTGTATTGCCTGGTCTATCACTTATTATAAACAGAGAACCAACGTAGAAAAAAGACAAATATAAAGAGTGGGCTATGACTAAGGTGTAGAGGTTTTAAGTGAGGTTTTGTAGAGGTAGGTAGGGAGGGCATGTGGAGTTAAAAGCTTGGCTCTATATGAGATCTGACCACTTTTACATGAAAATGTTTTGATGGTATTGATTTCCAAAATGCTGTATATTGATCTACGCACTGATTACAAATATACTAACACGTAAATTTTTCAAAATCAAGTCTAGAAAAAATATGCGAGTTCCATGTTTATTTTAATTAATACTAGCTGACCCGATGAACGTCCGTACCGCCCGTGTGCAGTCAATGAATGTCATGTTACAGATAAAGCTGAAATTAATTTGTGATTTTATGGAAGCAATACAATGAATACAAAATATTAATTAAGTTCACTACTTTTTTTCTTTTAAATGTTTAACAGTTACGAATCCCATCAAGATTTTGTACGGAAATTGTTTTTTCTTTTATATCATATTTTCCATAATTTTCCAATGTATTTAATACGTTGTTTTGCCTTATAAATTTAGGGTGGGCCACCCTTATCACTTAGGGGGATGAAAAATAGATAGTCGCCGATTCTCAGACCTACTGAATATGTATATAAAATTTCATAAAAATCGGTCGAGCCGTTTCGGAGGAGTATGGTAACTAACATAGTGACACGAGAATTTTATATATTAGATATAGAAGATTAAATTTAATACCTACCCGAATTTTTTACAAATTACAATTTTCGTATAAAACCAACCGTTAAGATGATTCGGCTAAGTGTGAGTATGGAAATCGCGCACTAAGGGTTCCGTACAATTTAAATACCTTCATTGACTAACACTATCAAAAATCGATTTTCGTGTGCGGGTCAATAGTAGTAATATCATCAAAAATAGTAATGTGGGAACTTTACTCCCGATATAAGTAATGGGTATTTAAGGAAAACATTTAACAAAAATCAGTTAATTGAGTCTAAACTCTAAAAAAAATATTTATAAAATAAAAATAAAGTCAATGTTTGCGATTTCACTAACATTCATGTCTTCGGTACAAATTTAAACCCTAATTTCTTACCTTAAACCTTATTGACAAGACTAAAATTTAATAAATTAATTAATGGAATTTATATTTTACCAAAATAGTCAAATTTTATTTAAAGAATAATTTTAGAATTTCAATTTCACAAAATTAAACTCGTTAACCAGAGTTTAAACAGTAAAAATATTTTGTATCGAGGGGAGGTATGTTGTATAATATATTCGACTATTATTAAAACCGCAAACATCAACTTTTTTCATGTCCGCATATGTGGAATGGCCATATTTATTGATTGCTAGCTCTTAGAAGTTTGATATTTTCACAGCTTCAAGGTACTATAGACTTACATGTTTAATTTTAACTTCAATTTGATAATTTCAGGTATTTTTCAAATAATGCGTCAAAAGTAAGATCCTTTTTATCGAGAAGTAACAACAAATTGCCAATTTTGGATTTTTCCCCACTAGTGCGATAAGACTAGTTCTTGCTAAAAATCTTGTTCCTAGGTCAAAAGACAAAGCCTGTGAATTTTGATTCGTGTCAAAAATCAAAATTACAATACATTTATACAATTGACTTAGCAATTTGATTCTTTTTACATATCCGAGAGACTAGAGGCTTGAACAAATAATATTCAACTTGATATCTTCACGTTTTTCTGAGAAAAAGGGTCTTACGCGACAATTATAAAAAGTTAATTTTTAGTAATGTAGAAAGAAATTTACAGTTTTAAACCGACTTCAAAAAAAAAGGAGGTTATCAATTCGGTTGTATTTTTTTTTTTCAACTGACTTCAAAAAAAAAGGAGGTTATCAATTCAGATGTATTTTTTTTTTTTTTTTTTTTTTTTTGTTTTGTGTTTGTTACCACAAAACTCCGTCATATATGAACCGAAATGGAAATTTCTTTTTGTATTTGGTAGGATATGCTTACAGATTGGTCCCATTTTTTTCAAAATTCAGTTCTGATGATGGCATCTTTGAGGAATTTAGAGAACTCCTCAAAAGTTATAGGCACACATATAGTAATTTTGATATTTTAAGAAGAGTTACGAGCATTTGCATTCAGAATTTATCATTTGATGAAGTGGAACTGATGAGGAAGACCACAGATAGCCATTATATGGTTGAGAATGTAAAGCAACTATTATTATGAGGAAATTTAAAAAATACTTATCATGTTGATGTTACCAGTAGATTCTTAGACCTTCCGGCTTCATCTACCATTAGTTGATGACGACACCGGAAGGTATGTACTGGAACACAGGTGTGCTGTAGAACGATTGCCTTGCACTAAAATGAGATAAATTTACCACTAACCTCTTTTTCCACCTTCTCCTGGCGATGCGATGAGGAAGAGCACAGTGCACGGCACTGTTTAGTGGTGTCAGGTTTAAAGATCGTAGATATAGTATAAAGTGGTCTTCCTGGAACGTCCAGGGACACGGCTATTAGCGTCACGGACACTTGAAGCTAGACGTAGTTGCGTGTTCACTCTCCACGGGGGTTCGCAAGCTTCTGCGCGGGACGTCAGCAGGCGTCTTTATTTCGCCTCGCACCAGATTCGTCGGGTAGTAAGAAAATCAGTGGCAACCTACCCACATCTTAGGCAAGGATCGAACATACCCCCCACCGAAATCATTATAATGATTTCCAATAAATGAAAAAAAATTAAATGCGTGAAAAGTAAACGTTACTAATATGCTCTGACATTAATGTACTCATGAAGTACTATTAAGTTATAGATTATTATGCAAATATAAAATAATTAAGAAGGGTTAAAAACATTAGAAGCTTACATTAAATATATACAAAAGTTAAATTAAAATTAATAATTGAATTGAGTTTAATAAAATAAAAGAATAAACAATTATTTAGTGTAAGGTAAAGGACAAAGTTTGTTGACAGGCCTTTTAAAAAGGCCATTGTGCGTCCTCAGAGTTACAACACGAACAACATTGTCTGGACCAGGGTGGATCTGTTCCACTCTGCCCAGTGGCCACTGAAGTGGACGACGCAGATCTGATTTGATCAGAACTAAGTCATCTAATTTTAAATTTGATGTTGATGTGTGCCATTTTGCTCTTTGTTGCAATGTATGTAAGTAGTCATTAGACCATTTCTTCCAAAACGTTTGGGAAATTTTCTGAATATACTGCCAACGTGACAGTCTACTTACAGATACGTCGTTAAGATCGTACTCAGGGACGGCTAATAGACTTTGACCTATCAAAAAATGACCTGCTGTAAGCGCTTCGAACTCGTTAGGATTATCAGATAAGGGACATAACGGACGTGAGTTAAGAACAGCTTCGATTTTGCACAACACGGTTGTCATCTCTTCGAAGGTTAGTGCCCTATCACCTATCGCACGGTATAAATGGCGTTTTGCTGACTTTATCCCTGATTCCCATAATCCACCCATATTCGCTGCGCTTGGAGCGTTAAATTTCCAGTCAATTTGACGTGCAGAACATCCGTCTACAATTGAAGTTGCGTTATCCTTAAAAAATTTACAAACATCCTGCAAATGCTTCGCGGCTGCGACAAAGTTCGTCCCACAATCGGAATACAGGCGACTACAGAGACCGCGGCGTGCTATAAATCTATCCAAAGTCGCGAGAAAACAGTCTGATGATAGATCACTTATGACCTCGATGTGAACTGCTTTAGTGGAGAAACACACGAAAAGGCACATATAGCACTTACGAATTTTTGCGTTTCGCATCAAGCTATCTTTTATATAAAACGGTCCGCCTATATCACAACCGACATGACTGAAGACTTTGTTAGGTAGAAGTCGAGTGGCGGGTAACGTACCCATGGCCGGTTGGGTCGTTGTGGGATTACATTTGAAGCAAGTTATACATTTCGATAAAACGGATCTGATAATACTACGAGCATTAACAATCCAATATTTTCTACTCAAAATACCTTGTAATGTTCGAGGTCCTACATGTAAATATTTTTCATGAAAATATCTTATTAGTATAATCGATACCCAAGAATGTTTCGGTAAAAGAAGAGGATGTTTTGTATTGTACGGTAAGTCTGCCTGAGAAAGCCTACCCCCCACCCTGAGAAACCCCTGGCTATCAATGAAGGGTGATAACTTTCGCAAAGATGAGACTTGTTTATTATTTTTCAAAAGTTGTATCGCTTCAGAAAAATATTCTTCTTGAGTAAATTTTATAATAACATCATGTGATGTGTTTAATTCATTAGAGGAAAGTGGACCTTTTTTACGTGTTTGTTTCGATAGCCTACAATTATTTGCAAATCGCAAACACCATGCGACAATACGTTGCAATACTCGAAACGACGAAAATTTAGAAAATAAATTAAAATTATCTATGTTTTTATCAGATTTTTGAGAAGTAAATGAGAAAGTATCTAAGTTTGCCTTTAATTCTAAAATATCATTATCATTTTTTACATAAAACGTACTTATTGGCCACTGATGAACGTCATTAGTCAACCAATGTGGGCCGTGAAGCCAACGATCAGATTCAGCTACGAGCTGAGTAGGCATAGCTCCGCGCGAGCAGATATCGGCCGCGTTGTGCTCGCCTTTAACGTGAAACCAACTATTCGGAGGAACGACCTCAATGATCTGTGCTACACGACTCGCTACGAATGTTTTAAGTTTATAAGGTGCAGTCTGTAACCACGCGAGTGCAACACTTGAGTCGGTCAGCGCGGTCACACGAAAATCAATATTTTTTAAGTTTTCTCTAATGAGCGAAATTAATTTTGATAACAAAACTGCAGCCATCAGCTCTACCCTGGGGATAGAAATGGGTTTAAGTGGCGTAACCTTGGTTTTACTGACTAAAAGTCTTGTCCTTACATCACCATTCGAATTCACGCTTCGCACATAGACACACGACCCATAGCCGCGTGTGGACCCGTCACAGAAGGCGATGAGATGCACATCGCGGGACTGTGGTAGCAACATGTGACGTTCTATTCGAAGGGATGAAAGACTAGACAATGAGTTTAAAAAATTTGACCATTTGTCACGCACGTCAGATGGAAGCTGATCATCCCACCCCAGGTTAAGCTTCCAGAGGTCCTGCATAATGCACTTAGCAAGGAAGGTGCACGGTGATATAAAACCGACAGGATCAAAAATACTAGCTAAAAGTTTAAGTACTGACCTTTTAGTAAAAACGTTATCCTTTATATTATATTCAAAAGAGAAACAATCATCAGACGGTGACCACTTCAGACCTAATACCTTTAACGTTGAAGTATTAATTTCATCAAAATTAATGTCCATCGCCTGATCGCACTCTACTCTGCTTAGTAACTCAGGACAGTTACTTGCCCACTTACGCAAATCGAAACCACCTAATTTTAGAAGAGCTACGAGCTCGTCCTGCAACGTGCAAGCATCTGAAATATTATCAGTTGACCAAAGAAGATCATCGACGTAAAAACCGTTCAACAGAGCCTCAGCGGCGCGCGGGCACCGCACGCTTTCATCGCGCGCCAGTTGTTGTAACGTACGAATGGCAATGAATGGCGCGCTCCGTAAGCCGTAGGTGTTAGTTAAAAGTTCGTAAACTTTAATCGGTTCCGAAGTTTTTTCCCGCCACAATATGTGTTGATAGCGACGGTCAACCGGGTCTATAAGTACCTGTCTATACATCTTAGCGATATCAGCAGTCAAACAAATTTTAAAAAGCCGAAAATTAAAAATAATTTTTAAAATATCGTGATGTAATTTTTGCCCTGTTAGTAAAATATCATTTAACGATGTACCGTTAGATGTGGCTGCCGATCCGTCAAACACAACACGCACGGGAGTTGTAGTGCTGGAGGTGCGAACCACACAGTGATGTGGTATCAGGTACCTACTGGGCTCAGACCCTGCATACAACTTCATATGTCCTAATTGTTCATATTCGCGCATGAAGTCTATATAAGCCGCTTGCAACTGTGGCGACTGAGCGAGACGCCGCTCTAAATACAAAAACCTACGCAATGCATTGTTATAAGATTCACCTAGGGTTGTACTATTAGGATTTAATAGTATTGGTGAAACATATCTACCGGTGTCGGTGCGATAATGACGCGTTGAAAAAATGTCTTCCGCAAGTTGTTCTTGCGGACTAATAGGGCTGTCGCACGGCAACTCATTTATTTCCCAAAAATATCTTAATTGATTATTAATGCTATTACTATCTGTGGTGTACGACACGAAATTACAAGAACTCGCAATAGCAGTTAATTTATTTTTATAAGTACACGGTACCTCCATCTTTCCACATAATACGTAACCAAAAACACTACTTAATGCAGTCGGCAGTGAAGGGTTAAGATTAATTTTATTCCCGTCAAAAAGTTCAGGGAAAATATCACCAGACAATATAATGTCAACTGGCGACTTTTTATAAAAATATGGATCCGCTAAATATAAATTTTTAAATTGTTTAGAAATGTTCTCGGATATTTCTACTGTAGGTAAATCCGAAGTTATTTTTTGTAAAATTATAGCATCTATTTTAAACGTTGGATTATCACAATGTCTCGGTTTTATAGTACAGGAAGTCATTCCGAAAGTTTTAACACTATTCCCTGTTAAACCGAAAATATTAAACGGACATTTCTGTCGTGACAACCCTAGCCGTTCTAAACAATTTAATGTTATAAAATTTGATTGTGCACCCGAATCGATAAGTACACGACAAGGTTGTAAATTACCGTACGAATCGATAACATTTACAATAGCAGTTCCTAAAAGAACGAAATAATTTCTTTTATTTTTATTTGTAAGCTGTGACGTATTGTTATGCGACGAAATAGATAACGCGCTCGCGCCGTCCTGCCTATTGCTGACGGTGACGCGGTGACGCGCGAAACCGGTTCCTTATTACTCGAGTCCGAATGCAATAACGCGTGATGCCGCTTGTTACACGTAAAACATTTAAATTCACTCTTACAGTCTTTACTATAATGATTAGGCTTTAAACAGTTGTGACATAATTTTAAATGGTCAGCACGGCTGATCCGTTGCTTGGGAGTTAATTCACGGAATTGTAAACAACGAAAAATCATATGATTTTGTCCACAATGTACACAACTCAATTTATTAGATTGGGCTGTCTGTGAGAATGCTTTACGAGTATTTTGTTCACTCGACTTTTTAGTATACGAACTAGATTTGGTTTTTTCGCTAATTTGATGAGACAAACTGCTAAATGAACTGGAATGTTCTAAAATTTTAATTTGATTATGTATGTGACACATTAATTGTTCGTATGTTGGTATTGTTTTTTGATCGATACTCTGTTCAAACGACTTTCTTGTGTTGGGGTCGAGTACTCTCAATGCTATGTGACACAAAAAATAACTAGATAAATTTTCAATATTTAATGCATTAATTCCCTTAACTGAGTGATCGAAAACTTCAATAAATTGGTTTAAATTACTTGACGATTCATTTTTTAATGAAGGAAAATTAAGCATTTTGTCTAAATATTTACCTACAAGAATCCTATTATCGTGATATCTATCGAGAAGCGCTTGCCATACTACTTCGTAATTACTTGCAGTAATAGGCATGCTTTTTACAATATTTAATGCGGAACCCTTTGTACACGATAAAAGATAATGAAATTTATCTATATTTGAAATACCTGGCTGGTTGTGCACCAAAGAGCAAAATGTTTCAAAAAATGTAATAAAATTGTCGATATTACCATCAAAAATAAACAATTCTAATTTAGGTAAACGAGGCCTACAACTTTGAGAATCGGTGGCGCATGCGCTAACAGAAACGTCGCCGCGCTGCACGTCGGCCATTTTAGACTCCTCACACTGCGTTAAGCACAACTTGACACGAAAATATAAATCGTCAAAAGATTTTAAATCCTTGTCAGAAAATTTTGCTTCGGAGTCTAAATTAAGTTGTAGCTCATAAATATCCATACATATTGATTCGTAATTAGTACGGATTGATTGTACTTCTGAGGCGCGCACAATGAACATGTCCTTTAATTCAGCTCTAGATTTTAAATTAACAGATATATCATACACATCTTGCAATTGAGAAAACAAACGTTGTTTTAAAGCTAAATTCTTATTAATGCTTCTAATAGTTTCTAATTCCTTTTTAGACGGTACTTTATCGTCAGGCATTTTAAATATTTAATATAAAATAAATTAATAAATCAAATGGACTGTACTATTACAAGCACGGCTTGAATAAATTAAGATTAATTTTTGAAAAAAATATGAAACTAACCGCCGTTTAACGGTTACAAAACAAAATGTAACGAGCGGTTATAAGAACAAAGGAAATTAATATCCGTTTGCTCGAATGGACCAAAAAATGTGCTGTAGAACGATTGCCTTGCACTAAAATGAGATAAATTTACCACTAACCTCTTTTTCCACCTTCTCCTGGCGATGCGATGAGGAAGAGCACAGTGCACGGCACTGTTTAGTGGTGTCAGGTTTAAAGATCGTAGATATAGTATAAAGTGGGCTGGACTTTCCAAGTACTGACATCATGAATGGAGGGGAGGGGTAGTAATTAGGGTAGATGGGGGTCCCCTCTATCGATCCCCCTATTTTTTTCTTGCCGCTGACGCATATTTTGGGAATTATGGGGGGAGAAAGAAAAATTGTACCTGACCTTTCCAAGTGCTGACGCAGTGGTTTCGCTCTAAAATTTTATTAGAGATAGGTGTAGGCCCACTAGAAGCACTCACTCACAAAATTTTGATCTGCAGAAATCAATAGTTTCCGAAATATAACACTTTAAAATCCACATACAACAAACATTATTCACAATAATAAAATGTCACACTGATTTAATCCATAGAGTTTATTTTCAATATAGTGTTGAATTGACAGCTTGGCAACGAGACTTTTAAGCCAATCTTAAATAATATATTTAAATATTTTTTAAAGTCATTCTAATAAAATTTTTAACAGAACAATAAAATTAAGAGGAAATTAATACTTAAAAAAGTATGGCTTTATACTAAACTATTTTTTTTATTTGATTTAACTTGCATTATTTAAGATTGGCTTAAAAGTCTCGTTGCCAAGCTGTCAATTCAACACTATATTGAATATGAACTCTATGGCTTAAATCAGTGTGACATTTTATTATTGTGAACAATGTTTGTTGTATGTGGATTTTAAAGTGTTATATTTCGGAAAATATTGATTTCTGCAGTTCAAAATTTTGTGAGTGAGTGCTTCTAGTGGGCCTACACCTATCTCTAATAAAATTTTAGAGCGAAACCACTGCGTCAGCACTTGGAAAGGTCAGGTACAATTTTTCTTTCTCCCCCCATAATTCCCAAAATATGCGTCAGCGGCAAGAAAAAAATAGGGGGTTTGATAGAGGGGGATCCCCCCCTCCCCCTCCACCCCCCCTCTTTTCAATTCATGATGTCAGTACTTGGAATGTCCTTCCATAAAGTGGTCTTCCTGGAACGTCCAGGGACACGGCTATTAGCGTCACGGACACTTGAAGCTAGACGTAGTTGCGTGTTCACTCTCCACGGGGGTTCGCAAGCTTCTGCGCGGGACGTCAGCAGGCGTCTTTATTTCGCCTCGCACCAGATTCGTCGGGTAGTAAGAAAATCAGTGGCAACCTACCCACATCTTAGGCAAGGATCGAATATGGGACAACGTAAACTAGTCGTGTTTGGGTTTAATGGAATTGTCTTAAAGAGTACTTTGGCTGTAAGTAATTTTTTTAATGGTAATATTTGTCTGTCTATATCGTAGCTCCCGAATAACTATACCGATTTTAATGCGAATTTTTCTGTGTGGAAGTAGATAGGATTAAGATGCCATTGTTTTAAAAGTTTGAGATGTATATGTGAATCTGTCTGTGACATCGCAGCTTCCGAAAGACCGGGTTGATTTTGATTTGGATTTTTCTGTGTGGAAGCAAATAAGATAAAGATTCCATCATTTTATAACTTTAACAGTGTATATGTGAATCTGTCTGTGACATCGTAGCTCCTGAAAGAATGGGATGTTTTTGATGCGTATGTGTTGTGTGGAAGCAGATGGGATCAAGATGACAATGTTTTATTAGTTTAACAGTGTGCCTGTATGCCTGTCTGTGACGTCGTAAAAACATTATAAATGAACCCATTTTGGTGCGGTTGTTTATATTCGATTTTCAGATGATCTAGATGGTTCTTACCTATAATTTTTGAAGAGCTGAAGGCTATTTGTTGAGTGGGTGCAGTAGATTGGAGATGGAAGGGTGAGTAGAGTGGTACAGTTTAGTAGTTGAGATGATGGTTGAGTGAGTAGGTACTTTTTAAATGGTGAATTAATGATTTAGTGAGTGATTAAATAAGTAAACAGATGAGAGAGTGAATTAGTGGATGAACGATAAATGAGTTTCAGAACATATTCACTAAAAACCAAGAAATAAAACATTTTTAACAAAAAATTGAACCGACTTCAAACTCTAAAAAATGCACTAAAAAGTAAGAAATAATTAGCTTATTTACTAACTCCCCTTTATTAGGACAATAATATACAATAATTTATATTTTTGAAGTCGGCGCCAGCCAGGGGAACAGACGATTTATTGAACGAACCTGTAACGAAATAGCAGCACGATTGTACTATTATACTAATATTTGTACCATTGCTTACTTTACTTTTTAGTGCATTTTTTAGAGTTTGAAGTCGGTTCAATTTTTTGTTAAAAATGTTTTATTTAATTTAATCTTTTACTTGTGCTATGAGGCCCTGCTTGATGCTAAATTTCACGATTCTAGGTCTTAGGGTAGAACTCTACAATTCTACAAGTGACCACATTAACGGTCATATCTTTTTAATTCGTGGACTTAAAAGTTTGATTGTTTGCCAGCCGCAAGGGACCGCAGGCTTGAGGATTTGATATTAATTTCAACTTTATACCTCTACGCGACCCTGAGAAAAAGGGTCTTGACAGACAGACTGACAGAAACAGACAACGCAATCATTTTATAAGAGTTCTTTCGGAACCCTGAAAATAACAATAATGTCAGATAATTTCTGTGAGCAACACCGTTTTTAAATTAGTGTTATCGGGCAGTTCCTTTTACATTGCTCTATAAGGTTTACGTGACTGTCACATACTCGTACAAGGAGCTTATGTTCAAATGTTATCAATAACATGAATCAAGATGTAATTTAGCTCCGGTAATAATAATGGATACACACTGGGGACCTCTGAATGGATATCGAAAGAAAGGTCTCAGCGAGCACATTACAAACATGTATATTTATACAGGTATATCATATTGTTTAAGTCCAAATATGTGTTATTTAAAGCGGTCGAACTGTTCGCGCGGTCGAGTCATTTAAATAAACAACAAATCAACATTATTTATTAATATCTTTATTGTACACCACAAATAATTTAAAATATAATATATATATTACACAATAGTAATATATGCAATATGTATACATACATTACATATAATACTGATAAACATTTGAAAATAAAATATATTACATCTCAATAAATAGATGTTACATGTAGGTGTCGTCTTTTATATTTAAATTAAATAAATACCTTAACTGATCTTTTGAACCTGTGAAGGGTTTCCGATTCTCTTATCGTATAGTATATGTATAGTAATAGATTTTCATAAAATTTACTTGAGAATTCTGGAAGCCGAAGTTCGAGTTTCCGCGTCGTTCTTAGCTCTGAAGGGTTTTCATCCTACTAATTGAAAATAAATTTAGTCTTCAAATATAAGGTACGTTACAAAATAAAATACATCCTAACTGATAACCTCCTTTTCAACCGACTTCAAAAAAAAGGAGGTTATCAATTCGGTTGTATTTTTTTTTTTTGAAGTCGATTGAAAACTCTACAACCCGATTACGTAACTTAGTTTTTTAAACATAATTGTTTGAATCAGATGGTCAATTTTTATGGTTTCTTGACATTGCCAGTCAGTTCAAAAATTCAATTACGAACATACTTATTTGGGAAGGTTGTCACTTTTAATCCTTTTACCAATTGAAATAAATAATGTTGTAAAACAGTATGAAGGTCGTCAAATATGTGTCTGATATAGTATCGAGAATCATCATCACCTTTTATTGGCTCACTGCTGAGACGGGTCTCCTCCTCAGAATGAGGAGAGATTAGGTCATAATACACCACGCTGGCCAAATGAGGGTTGGCAGACTTCACACCTTTGAGAATATGGAGAACTATTAGAGTGCAGGTTTCCTCACGATGTCTTACTCAGGTTTGATTTACTAATTTTAACCTGGGCACACAGCTCTACTTTTCTGAATTATGTGTGTTTTAAGAAATTAAATATCACTTGCTTAAGCGGTGAAGGACGCATCGTATCGCCAATATCAAGCTATATAGCAAATCTCTGCGCAGAGCAAGGCGTTTTTCCGAAGAATATGTATGTATATGACGAACTCCCATACGAGCTTTCATCCCCTATTTTAACCCCTTGAAGTCTTTTTTCGGGATCAAATTAATTTCCCAAGCTTTGGTCTATGTATGAAATTTCATAAAAATCCGTTTAATAGTTATTAAGTATAAAAACAACATACATTTCGAGAGAAATATATTTTTTGTACTGATGTGAAAATGTGTCTGCGCTCCTTATGGATCCGGAAAGCAAAAAATAAACTGAAATTATTGTCTTTCTCGTGCGACTGCGCAGTGTGATATTAATAGAGCTAACGTTGAATACAATACAGAACGATGTGATAACACATCGTCCGTGTTAATATCGCTAAAGTTAGTTAATTGGAGCCGGAGGCTGGGAACAAACAAACTTGTCGCCCTGTTCCAGAGCAAATAGCGCAGGAGCCAGCGCCGCCGCGTGACAGATATTCCGTACAGTTCTCTACTGGACTAACTTTGTTTGTTTGTTCTCGTCCCTGTTTTAGTTGTTACTATTGTAACAGTACGTTGTACTTTTTGTGTACTTGACATATAGTTCATAGGTTTAATTTATTAATCTTCATTACTACAGTTAATCCTGGCGATGAATAACAGTAATAAGTCAAGAGGTGCCTAGGGTTTGAGACTCAGGAACAGATTAAAAAGGCCCTTTTATTATTTCTCGATTTCCCTATTTTAAATATTTTAAATACTAATGAGATCCTTATGTTTTAATATGGTACCTCAATATTTAATTCAAGAGATCACAAGTCAAACTGTTATACGGTTTATTGTAAAAGAGCTTTTAAGGGGGTAATAGAAACAACTGACTAATCAAATGCTATCAACAAACATCATTAAAACCCGTCAATGGCCCACTGGTGAGCCGGGTCTCCTCCTCAGAATGAGGAGGGTGTTAGGCCATAGTCGACCATGTTGGCCCAGTGCGGGTTGGCAGACAACATTGAGAATATGGAGAACTCTCAGGAGTGCTGGTTTCCTCACGATGTTTTCCTTCACCTCTAAAACAAATGAAATTTAATTACTATCAACAGTGTTGCTGTAAATATTATTATAACCTAAACCATGTAAATTAAGAACCAAAGTCAACGTTTACCGAATAATCAATATAATTTAGTCGATCTGTTTAATGGAGCGCACAGAGACAGAGATAGAGATAAGAGCAAAAGGGCCGCAGGCAAAGATGATAATCGAGACGGGTCACTAGAGATTGTGGGTTTAATGTTGAAATTGTCCATTCAATATCACCTTTTAGTGTTTTAATATCCCTCTCACTTCCACGTATAAAGTAGAATCGGGGTATTACATATACTTAAAACCAGTTTTAGTGTTGGAGGTACCAAAATCATGTGTACTACACTGTGTTACCATTAAATTTGTAAATAAAGAATTCAGTAGATCCAACTAAAATTGTAAAGGAACATCCATTACATTTATTTATAGGAAAACAGTATAAAGTTGTTCTATATGTTTAAGTATCTAGTAATGAACGTCAGTATACAAATTAACAAACACCATAAACAGTAATATTAATACAGTAATATTAAATATTTTATGATATCAATAATTCGGAATCAAGTCGGGAAATCTTCTCTCGAAAAACGTATCTTTTTGTTATTTGTTTGTACTTTTTAAACCAACTCCGTTATGTTTAAATACAAGTAAAAAAGGTTTTTTAAAAATATATGTTTATTACGACGGTACTAACAATTTCGCAACACGGTGCAAATGGGTCTTAATGAAGTCCCTTGCAAATTTGGATCCCTTTTACCTTTTCGAGAAATTACTTTACAGAATAATCTTGAGCCTCAATTTGTATGTAAATAAGAATGTTCCAATATTTACTATAAACCATTTAGATTATATTACTAACAGAAAGCAAATTCTAAAGATTAAATGTATAAATAAAATCTAATGAAGGTTCCTCAATTCTAAAACATTTCGGCTAAGCGTGATTGTAGAACTCTTGTACTTTGGGTTATTTTTTTTATAGTACGGTACACTGAAAAGGAACCTGTATAAGATTACTACATTTTCCGTATATGAGTCTGTCAAAAGTTTTTTTTAAATAAGAGATCTGAGTATATAATATCAATAACATGAGGTACTCAAGTTTATGCCACATTTAAGCTAAAAAATCGAATTATTCCTAAGTCCACGCAATCAAAAGAAAGGGCACTTATACATATTTTGATACTCACAATCACAATTGATACTCAAAATATCTGAACATTTTGGGTACTTACCGTTGATCTAGAATTATCTTTTGTAAAAAGCAGTGTTTTACAGTACCTACAGGTAAAAGTCTTTCTCTCTGTGACGTTGCGTCGTGACGGCCTATCTTGGTACTAGTTTCGCAGCCTCGAGTAGAAAATTTGCCATTTCCGTCTATTTCTGTAGGTTCTTGCTAAAGTGTAAAATTTGCTACATTTGGAGTCCAAGTTGGTTCGCCCATCTAGTTGGTGAGCGAACTTTTTATCTTTCGTCTTCTGTATTGGCCATTACTTTGAAATTTTTAAAACTTTAATTATGTAAACATGTCAACAGTATTTGTTTGTTCCTAAATCATAATTGCACGGAACTCTCGGTAGTCAGATTATTTTAAAATAATAGTGACATATCAGTCAGTGGCTATGGTTGATCAGCATCACAAAATACACCAATCGAATTTTGTGATTTCTCCCATGCGTCATAAATATGCTTAAGAAGTGCAACTCCCAGCATCTGTTGTTGACCTACCCCTAGTAAAACCATACTGTTGACTATGAAATGGTTTATTTTTATTAAAATATTCTAAAAGTTGGTTTAAAATTATCTTTTCAAAAACTTTACTCAGTCATGGTAATATTGAGATTGGTCTGTAGTTACTGGGATCGTTTTTGTTTCATTTTAAAATAGAGGTATTATTTTACTGTGCTTCATTAAGTCCGGAAACTTTCCTGTATCGACACACTTATTAAAAATATCAGCTAGATGTGGGGCAATATTATAAATTATTGAATATAATATTTTTACTTAAAAGTCCCATAAATCACATTCTTGTAGATTCAACATTAGATTTTAACATCAACGAGTCTTTTTATTAAAATGATGAGAAATTAACGAAATTAGAACTCAATCAGGAGGTGAAAGACAACGGGTTTGGTTGAGAGTATTTTGTCTCTCTCTACTGAGTAAAGAAGCAGACGTAGCGAAAAATCGGTTCAGAGCATCGAGGTCGAGGTTATGGGGAATGCTAGATTATTGGCGTCCAATACCGAGTGATTCCAGAAACTTCCATATTCTAGAATTGTCACTGTTTTCAATTGTCGAATGTGTATATATTCGCTGTGCATCCCTGCATACTCTGTTGCAGCGATTACGTAGATTATTATACCTAGTCAGATTCTCAGGTGTTGGTTGTCGCTTATATTTCGACTGTGCCTTATTGCGCTTTATCTTCAGTGATCTAATTTCTTGCGTTAACCACGGCGCTGTTACGGTTAATTTAATAGGGCGAAACGGTGCATGTTTATCAAAAAGGTCGACTAGGAAGGTGTTGAATATATCCAGCTTATCGTCGATAGTGATAACATAAAAAATTAGATCCCAATCGATGTTGTTAAGATATTGCATAAAATTATTGTTATTAAAAATTTTAAAGCTTCGGTACATGACTACAGTGGGTTTAACTTTGGGCGGGCGTATTTTATGTGATAAGAAAATTGGGTCGTGGTACGAAAAAGTCTCTGCTGGGTATTGACCATGACTATCCATATGCTGCAAATATGAAACAAACGCAAGATCTAGTTGTGATGGTAGGCAATTTGGAAATAAGTGCGTAGCTTTAAAAGGAATTACCTTAAGGTCGGAGCTATTAGTGATGTTTAATAAGCGAGCAAGTGCATCATTTTTTATGATGCAAGTGTTGAAATCGCCCATGACAATGGCGTGGTCAACTCTCGGCCGAAACTGTTCCAACAGGCCTTCAAAGGAAGAAAAATAGTCGATATGTAGCGAGGGGCTATAAAAAACACCGAGCAAGACTTTTAAGCGATCAGAAAAAACTTCAATCAAAATGTGCTCAGCGGACTCAGAGTATTGAGAATCTGACTTGCTTAAAATAGTGAATGGTATATGGTCACGAATAATGATGGATACGACTCCGCCACCACCCATATCTGTGCGATCATTGCGGATCAAAAGAAAATTGGGTGAAGAGCAGGTAGAGTATAGAGTTCCACCTACCAGCATCTTAAAAGAGATTACAGAAGATATAACCTTACACACATATCAAAATCATGAAACAATCACAAGAAAAAAAACATCAAAACATTATTGTCGTTACTATGTTGCAACCAGCAATAAAAAAATTATATATTATCTATATTAATGTTCAGCCCGACACAGTAGCCCCAGAATTAATTTAATTACTAATGAGTGTATATCGAATTTTATTGTATTTGCTATTTATACGCCATTCAAACACAAAGATGATAAGGAAAGCAGAAACTAAACTATTATATTAAGCCTATTAAAAACACTGAAACTGCAAATAAAAATATGGATGATACAGCACATACATGCACAATCGTATTTAAATAAGTGACAAATAAGCAAAAGCAAACCATTAGCTATGGCAACTCAAACTCAAAATATTTTAATTCAATTACACTTTTGTATAAAAGTACTTTTGATACGTCAAACATTTTTTCATTCAACATTAATAGCCAATGGATTATGACAGGTGACAAAAATATATGAAAATTGACATTATATTAGAAGTTTGGCATGTTTTAAAATTTTAAATGGGTGGTCGCTTGACGTGGTCGAACGCTTTTCCGGAGGCTTTTGAGTTCAAAAATATTTTAGTGATTCTTTCAATCATTTAACTATCATTCATAGTTTAAATAGTTGTAGTTAATGTAAATTTTGTATATATCCGTAAATCTAGCTGTATAAATTGGTAAATTCAATACTATATTTTAAAGTGACATTCTTGACAGTTAAAAAAAAAGAAAATGGAGAAAATTCCTCCCGATCCTCCTGATCCAGGAGAAACTTTTTATACGCCAGAGTCAGAAATAATTAGTAGGCAATCACCAGCCGTACCTCTCAGTAGCAGAAAGCGAATTAGTTCCATTAAAGATTCAGGTGTAAATAAAAAAACCATTATTAACCCATCCGCTGCAAATCCATCTATTCAAACTGTTTATGAAAACCCATCCATAACTGATAAACTTAGCTCCTACTCTGATAGTGACAATGGCCCTTTTATAGTTCATGTTGCACGAATTGAATCAGACCCTTCAGCAGGACTGACAATTCGCGCAATTAAGTTTGGTGAATTTTTATTTAAAAATAAATTTGATAAAATTTTAAAAGATAGCGTCAAAACAATTGGTAGAAATAGAATATCTGTTGAATTCTCATCGGCCTCAGCAGCAAATGCTTTTGTTAATAACCCAATTCTAAAAAATAATAATTATAAATCTGCAATCCCATCTTTTAATGTTTCTCGCATGGGTGTAGTCAAAGACATCCCTATTGATTACTCCATACAATCTGTTGTGGCGAACCTTGAGCTTCCATCTGGATATGGCGAAGTCATAAAGGCCCGAAGATTAAATAGGAAGCAGATTGTGGATGGTTCTCCCGTTTGGATTCCTACACAATCCGTTGTCCTAACATTTAGAGGTCAGGCATTACCAAAAAAAATATTCTTTTTTTATTCTGCACTTACCGTTGAGACCTATAACCTTCCTACTATTATGTGTTTGAACTGCTGCAGATTTGGTCATACTAAATTCTTCGTCTGGGCGAAGACCTACATAAATAAATTTATGTAGGTCTTCGCCCAGATGCTTTAAGTGTTCTCAGTCCCACTCCGCTGAAAATTGTAATGTATCAACAGCCTCCTGCATCCATTGTCAAAGCAATCATTATGCAAATCATAAAGATTGCCCTGAACATGTCAGACAGAAGAATATTAAAATAATTATGTCCCAAGAGTGCATATCATATCTGGAAGCCTCTACAAGATTCCCTTTAATCAAGAGGTCATACTCTGAGGTAGCCAAGGAACTATTTTCTTCTCCTATCTCATCCCAAGCTCATCTCCCAAGTGTGTTGTCTACAACCACATCAAATTCAACCATTTCATACAAAAAATCATCTTTCAAAAATCCACGTAGTCACTCTCCTCGGCCAAAGGGGTATGATAAGAAAACTCATGATGAAATCATTTCATTATGCCCATCTTCCTTGGGTAATGGAAGCGCAACCAAATTAACACTTCATTCATCCCCTTTTGATCATCTCATTAAGTCACTGTTAAAAATATTTGATATTTATCTATCCAATCCCAATAACCCTCAGTCACCGGACAACGTTGCACAAATCTGTTCTGTTCTCTCCTCTCAACTTTTAAAATTTAATGGACCATCTAACAATAATTCAATGGAATTGTAAAAGCATTTCTCAACGTAAAGTTGATCTCATTCATCTCATTGACAAATTTAACCCTGTCATTCTTGCCATCTCGGAGACATGGTTGAGGCCAGGTAGTCGTTTTAGGATACCTGGCTTTACATGTTTAAGGGATGACAGGGATGATGGGTATGCTGGCAGTGCCATTTTAGTCAATAGATCATACGCTTTTTCTCAAATTCCTATACCTCCTCACACTTCAGAAATTAATATAGTGGCTATCAGATTTTTTGATATTTCATTTGTCTCAATTTATATTCCTCATCCTCACTCTTCACTTATTTCAGATCTTAGATCAATTTTATCTGGTTTACCTCCCCCAATCATTGTGATGGGCGATTTTAATGGTCATCACACTGCTTGGGGTTGCCATTCCTGTGATAGCTTTGGCACTTCATTGTTGGATCTCCTCGATGAAATTGATATTTGTTTTCTCAATGACGGTTCTCCAACACGTAGAGTCTACCCTTCACAAAATCCCCAGTCCGCAATCGACTTATCTTTATGCTCTTCTTCTTTAGTTCCTTCTTTGAACTGGAAAATTCTTCATTCCTCATATGGAAGCGATCATTTCCCCATTTTGATAATGTCTAACCTAAAGGCCGCACCATTTCCAAATTTGAACCCTCTTTTACCATTCTACCTAAGTAAAGCCAAATGGCCGGAATATCGGTCTTTTATTGATTCGCATCTCACAGACTTTCCTGAGTTGTCGTCAGAAAATGCCTTATTCTGCTACAATCAGTTTGTCAAAGTTATCCTCTTAGCTGCAGAGACACACATTCCCACTAAAACCAACAGTACAAAAATGTGGGCTTCCCCTCCTTGGTGGGATGCTGAATGCTCGGCAGCTGTCAAAAAGAGAGCAGAAGTAGAAAAAAATTATCAGAGTTGTATGCTACCTCAAATTTCATCATTTATAAAAATATTACTGCAAAAACTAAAAGAATTTTAAAACAGAAAAAGAAATTGGGATGGACAAAATTTTGTGAATCTTTATGCCCTGGCACTCCTTCTAGTTTAGTTTAAAATATATTAAAAAATTTAGGTCTTCCTTTAATAATTACAATATTTCATCAAACAATTCGGCCTGGGTTCAAAATTTTGCTTGTCGTCTAGCTCCCCCTTCTGTACCATTTATTGATTGTTTTCCTCCCTCTGGTATCACAAGCTTCCAAGTTGAAATGGATCAACCTTTTTCTTTTAATGAACTCAGTTGTGCGTTAAATGGTTTAACAGATTCTGCCCATGGGGAGGATGGAATACCTTACTCCTTTTTAATAAATGCAAGTAACAAAGCAAAACTTCTGTTTTTGTCACTTGTAAATAGTTTCTTAGATTCTGGGATGGTTCCTTCTTCTATGAAGACCCAAATTATAATCCCAATCCTGAAACCCGGGAAAACCCCAGATGACCCCGCGTCATATCGTCCTATTGCGTTATCTTCAACTCTGAGTAAAATATTAGAGCACCTTATCAAAAATAGACTTGACTGGCTTGTTGAAAATAAAGAAATTTTGGCAAAGACTCAATTTGGTTTTCGCAAAGGGATTGGTGCAGTGGATAGTCTTAGCATATTTACTTCTGAAATCCGCTTAGCTATAGCTAAAGGTGAGTACCTTGTTGGTGTATTTCTGGACATTTCATCAGCTTATGATAGTGTCGTTCTTTCTATTCTACGCAACAAAATGATGTCTATGAATTTTCCTCCTAAAATGATTCGTTTTATCTTTAACCTCTACATGGGTAGGTCTATTAGAGTACGACATAATGGTGTCATGCTCTCACCAAGAACAATATGGAAGGCCTCCCTCAAGGGTCTGTTCTCAGCCCACTTTTATATAGTTTCTATACTCATGATTTAGAAAAATCAGTTGATTCTTTTTGTAACATTCTTCAATATGCAGATGATATAGTTTTATTCTCTAGTTCAAAAAATATGCCTGATATTGTCTCAAAATTAAATTCTGCTCTATATTATCTGGGAGAATGGCTGTTGTCCCATGGTCTATCCCTGTCAGCTCCTAAATGTAACGTAGTTGTTTTCACTAGAAAAAGAATCATTCCTCAAATTAATTGTCTACGACTCACAATATTTATTACAACCAGGCAACACTTTGTCTATGAACTTAAATTACCTGTGCGAATTAATGACATTTTTATACTGTGCAAATTTAGAGTGAGTGTGCAAATTTCATTCCGTTAACGATTACGATACTAGAAGGGATTGAGTAAGCTGCAAATTGTAACCTGCATACAATATACGATTCAACATAAAAGATAGTGTTATTTTTACACATATCAATTCTGGCGACCGTGACAGGACGCAAAGAAGAATTGGCTATCCAGAAAATCTCGTTTGTAGCCACCGCCGGTTCGCACCACAGCGCTCCGCAGCACCGGGCTCGACGCAGGAACAGGGAGATAAGTGTCTCATCCAATAGTCAATCGGCTACTCAATTCCTAGCTATCACCTCACCCATTTAATCATCCGTTTAACCATCCAATCATCCATTCTATCCATTAACATAGCTAATAACTTAGTATATAACTGTCAAGTTCAAATTTTGCTTCGTCATTATCGTAATTCAATGAAATATTTCTCATTAAACTACTTCATCGTATGGATTATTCACTCTCATTATATTAGAATCATTAATGCACTATTTATATAAATATTTTAAATAATTTCGCCTTCAATCACTCAGTATTCATATTACATTAATTTCTATCATCCAGAAATTCATAGCAAACCATTTCACGACTCTTTCATGCACATCAGCTCATTACTAGCTGCTTTTCATAACGCGATTATTTAGCGTATATTGTCGAACATTCCAGAGTCGCAGAGCGAAGATACATGCGCGTGCGCCCGTCGTGCCGCGGCCGGCTTCACTGCGACTGAGAACAGGTTTTCTAGCGAGAGGCGCCCGTAAACCGGTATAGTACAGAGAAGGAGGATCGTATGTAGAATATTTTATTATTTTTCAACGCGATTTTAAGTGATTTCTTATATTTTAGTTATGTCCACATTAAGAGAATTAATTGATAAACGCAGTAGTATAAAGGGACGTGTTACTAAATTTAAAAATTATATTCAAAGATTTGTTAAACAACAACTTTTAGATAACATACAATTAGGCGAATTAAAATTAAAACTTAGTAAATTTGAGTAATTTATCAAATTAATTTAACGACGTGCAAAGTCAGATAGAATATTTGAGCTCCGAGACATTAGATGAGGAATTAAATATACGCGAGGAGATTGAGAACGATTTTGATAATTGCACAGCTATTGCTCAAGAAACTATTGCTAAAAATACACAATTACCTTGCACTGAAGATGCAAAAAGTGATTGTTCTCAAGCTTGTCGTCAACCTCAAGGTGTTGGTGTTAAATTACCTTTAATTCAAATTTCTAAATTTGACGGAACAACTTTTCGGTGGCTTGAATTTCGTGATACATTCAGGTCTCTTATTCATGATAACGTTCACATCCAGACAATTTATAAATTTCATTATTTGAACTCATATCTTGAAGGAGATGCAGCGCGCGTCATCTCAAACCTCGAAGTTTGTGAATTAAATTACATTAAAGCGTGGAATTTACTATGTGAACGTTATGACAATAAGAGACAGCTAGTAAACAATCATTTAAATTCCCTTTTCAATATCGAGCCATTGTCTCGCGAGTCTGAGCAATTGTTGCGTTCGTTGATTGACCATATTAATAAAAACTTACGCGCATTGGCAAGCCTAGGTCAGCCCACAGAGTATTGGGACACATTAATTATTCATTTGGCTTGCTCAAAACTAGATAGCCATACGAGTATGAAGTGGGAAGAGCATCGTAGTACGTTGAGTGATTTACCGACGTTAGAACAATTTCATTAGTTCATTAAAGATTGTGCTGATGTTTTACAATCATTTAATAATAATAAACACAAGTCAATTTCTGTTAATAATTCTAAGTCTAGTTCTAATACAAACATAAAAAATACTGCAAGGTTTCAACGTTCATTTTCATGTACTACTCAGCCGTCCAATAATAATAATTTCAATAATTATAAACAATATTTTTGTTTATATTGCAAAGGCAATCATTTTATTTATAATTGCCCTTCCTTTTTTATCCAAGACTCCTGATTCGAGAATTATAGAAGCTCAGAACTTAAAATTATGTTTAAATTGCTTAAGAAAGGGTCATTTAACTAGAAATTGCACTTTAGGGCCATGTCGTGAGTGCAGGAAGCGACATAATACATTGCTACATAAACCAATTATTAATAAATCTAGATCAGAACAATTATCAAAGAATACTACTGAAGTACAGACTGCTCAAGACGAACTAAACGTCAACTTCTCTAAAGAGCCGACGACGCAAGTTATGCTTGCAACAGTCATGATCAATGTTGTCAACCCTATCAATTTAAAGACTGTAACAATTCGCGCGCTTTTAGATAGCGGGAGTCAGTCAAGTTTTATCACTGCATCTTTAAAGCAGATGTTAGGACTAACTAGCTTACCGACTGACATCAAGGTCGTAGGTATAGGGAACGTGACAACCAATCAAATAAACGAAAGAAGTGTCGTTAAATTACACTCTTTGCAAAGTGATTACAACATATCACTAACTTGTTTTGTTATGCCTCAACTAACAGGAAACATTCCTAAATCATTTATAGATTTAAGGCATTTCAATCTACCTACGCATGTTAAGCTTGCCGATCCTAATTTTTATAATCCTGCGCCGGTAGACGCATTACTCGGTGCCGATTTGTTTTGGTCGGTTATAGGCAAAGAGCACACCTCCCTAAGCGTAAACAAACCATATTTATGTAGTTCGCATTTCGGCTGGATTATATCTGGTCCTATATATATGAAGTGCGATCCTAAGCAAACCAATTGCAATTTTTCATCCAATGAGGTTGATCCTTTAGATACACAAATTTCTAGATTTTGGGACATAGAAATGTTACCAAAAAAGTCACTACTAAGTGACACCGAGAAGCTATGCGAGCAACATTTTGTAGATCATACTACACGACTAACATCGGGTCGTTTCTGTGTTAGACTTCCTCTTAAAGACTCAGTCGATTGTTTAGGAGATTCTTTGAGTCTCGCAAAGAAAAGATTTTTCAATTTAGAAAAGCGGTTTAGAAAACAACCTGAACTAAAACATGCCTATACATCCTTTATTCAGGAATATATAAATTTAGGTCATTGTTCCGAGTTGCTTACTCCTAGACTATGTTCAAGTTATTACTTATGTCATCACGCGGTGATGCGCGAGAACAGCGAGTCCACTAAACTGCGTGTCGTCTTTGACGCTTCGGCTGCGACGACCTCTGGCGTGTCAGTTAATAACTTGCAACTCATAGGGCCTACTATACAAGATTCTCTTTTCTCCATTTTAATCAGATTTCGTCTATATCGGTTCGTTCTTACGGGTGACATTGAAAAAATGTATAGACAGGTATCGCTGCACCCGGACGATCGACAATTACAGTTAATTTTATGGAGAGAAGACGAATCACACCCGCTCAAAACCTATGAACTTAATACAGTAACATACGGCTTTGCGAGCGCACCTTTTTTAAGTACAAGGTGTTTATATCAATTAGGGGAGGAATGCACAGATAACACGATTAAAACAATAATTCAACGTGATTTTTATTATGATGACGTCATTACAGGCGCTGATTCGGAAGATCAACTCGTATATATTTTAACATCCGTTCAAGCGGCTTTAAGCGCTGGCTGCTTCAACTTACGTAAATTTCGTTCTAATTTACCGACGATTTTTAATAATTCAAATATTAATCTAGATGAGCATTTAAGTCTTAGCAATTCTACAAGCACATTAGGTCTAGGCTGGGATCCGAAAACGGACCATTTGCATTTCTCGTGTCATATTTCATCTAGTTTAGGTGAAACAATCACTAAGCGCGAGATAATTTCTAAAACTTTTAAGATTTTTGATCCACTAGGTTTACTTTCTCCGGCTACTATATTATCGAAAATACTAATTCAAAAATTATGGATTCTCAAGCTTGAATGGGATGAACCTATTCCTAAGAATTTATTTAATGAATGGAAGAGAATCCAATCGGCTGTCGATATTTTATTATCAATTAAAATACCAAGATATGTTTCGTGTATTAATCCTATTAAAATAGAATTACATTCATTTTGCGACAGTTCTATGAACGCTCTCGGCGCTTGCATTTATTTAAGAACGGTCGACGCGTCTGAGCACACTAACGTTCAGCTTTTGTGTGCAAAGTCCAAGGTGGCTCCCGTGAAGCCCACTACCATACCGCGACTGGAGCTGTGCGCTGCGCAACTAGCTGCCAAGCTGACTAAGTCATGTCTCGAATCTCTTCGAATACAGGTAGATCGTTGTGTGCATTCGAGCGTTGTTTTAGGCTGGATTAACAGCATCCCTAATAAATTAAAAATGTTTGTAGCTAACAGGGTTGTCGACATTTGTGAAAATACGCTTAGTTCGTCTTGGCGTCATGTCCCAACAAAATCAAACCCAGCAGATCTAATATCGAGAGGTGTCGATGCCACTCAACTTCATAATTCTCAGCTATGGTGGTGTGTGCCCGACTTTTTAAGATTACAGGAGTCTCAGTGGCCTACTCTTAATACTACATATATAGATAACGATTTACCAGAATTAAAATCACACTCAGCAATTATTGAACCAGATTTTATTCAATTTGAAAATTTCTCTAAATTTCTAAAATTAAAACGATGTTTTGCATATGTGTTGCGATTTATTTATAATATTAAAAATCCTAATTCCAAATTAACAGGCAATTTATCACTTACAGAATTAAATAATTCATTCATTATTCTAGTTAAATTTAGTCAACTGCAATCATTTTCTAAAGAATATTCTTGCCTTTTAAAGGGACAATACGTAAACCCTAAATGTAATATATCATCTCTCAGTCCATTCTTGGATGAAAATAAGGTGATGAGAGTAGGTGGACGACTTGCTTCAACAGATTATGAATATAATAAAAAACATCCTATAATACTCGACGGTAAACATAATTTAACTAAATTATTATTTCGCTACGAGCATACGCGCCTACTGCATGCAGGGCCGCAAACACTTCTATTCGCGATACGCGAAACTGTTTGGCCAGTGGGGGAAGAAACTTAGCGCGACGCACCGTGCGCGACTGTGTCGTATGCAGGCGTCATCAAGCACGAACTCTAACACCCATTATGGGAAATTTACCTCCTCAGCGTGTTATGCCAGCCTTTCCATTTCATACCGTCGGTGTAGACTTCGCGGGACCGTTTTTCATATTGAATAAAAAGGGTCGCGGAGCTAGAACATCTAAGTGCTACCTATGTCTATTTATTTGTTTTCGTTACAAATGTGTGCACTTAGAAGCCGTCAGCGAGCTTTCAAAAGATGGTTTTTTACTAGCTTTAAGAAGATTTATATCTCGTAGAGGAAAGCCAGCGGAAATATGTTCCGATAACGGGCGCAACTTTGTCGCCGCCGCCAAAGAGGTCACTAAATTCCTACGTGATAACCCCGTTATATCTGATTTTGCCGTTGACGAAAATATTAAATTTACGTTCATTCCTGCCTAAGCTCCTCACTTCGCTGGACTTGCCGAAGCAGGCATTAAATCCGCTAAACATCTCATAAAACGTGTGATAGGGCATATGAAGTTAACCTTTGAGGAACTGTGTACATTATTTACTCAAGTTGAGGCTATTTTAAACAGTCGTCCTCTCTGGCCTATGTCTTCCTCTCCTCAAGATTTTCTCCCTCTTTCCCCAGGACATTTCCTGATTGGTCGGCCATTGACTGCACTTCCCTCACCTGATATGCAAGAAGGAAACATCAATAACCTAGACCGCTACGCCCGCATAGAAGTGATTCGTCAGCATTTTTGGCGCCGCTGGCAGCGAGAATACGTCAGCGAGTTACAACAACGCTCTAAATGGAGAACTAATAATGACAAGCTGAAGACGAATACGAAGCGTGTTTGTCCATTGTTGAGTCCTGAAGAATCGTCTTGAACGCGAGCGTTCAAGAGGCGGGAATATGTCTACGACTCACAATATTTATTACAACCAGGCAACACTTTGTCTATGAACTTAAATTACCTGTGCGAATTAATGACATTTTTATACTGTGCAAATTTAGAGTGAGTGTGCAAATTTCATTCCGTTAACGATTACGATACTAGAAGGGATTGAGTAAGCTGCAGATTGTAACCTGCATACAATATACGATTCAACATAAAAGATAGTGTTATTTTTACACATTAATATTAGTTACAATAATCATCCTCTCCCGGTTGTTAACACTGTAAAATTTTTAGGCCTCCATTTGGATTCTAAATTATCTGGTATAGCGCATTCGGAGTATGTAATACAAAAATGTGAAAAAAATATTCAAATTTTACGCGCGTTATCGGGTGTTTGGTGGGGGGCTCATCAATACACCCAAAAATTACTATATAATGTTATCATCCGTAGCCATCTAGACTACTGTACTTTTCTGTTAGACCCATGCCATAAATCAGCGTTAGAAAAATTGAATAAAATTCAGTTCAAGAGCCTACGAATTGTATTAGGGGCTATGAAGTCCACTCCCACCAATGCACTTTAGATTGAGTGTGTCGACCCTCCTCTAAATTTACGTACACAATATTTATCTGATCGATTCATTTCTAAAGTTTTACAGTCTTCATCTCATCCATTGCTCGGGTTACTTTATCAGCTAGAGCAATTCCTCAAACCGGGCCAAGAATTTCCATGCATTCTAAAAAGTTTTAATAAATTTACTCAGTTTAGTGCACCTGTCTACAAATCCCATTTCAACCCGTTATACTCCTGTTCCTATCCTTCTCTAATTTTTAATCCATCGATTATCACCTATTTGGGAATAGAAAAAGGCGTCCCTGGGGCTAATAGGAAGTTTTTGGGAAAAGTTGCTAAAAAGTGGTCTGATTTTGTTATGATATTTACAGATGCGTCTAAATTATCAGATGAATCGTGTGTTGGAGCTGCGTGTTGGATCCCTAAATTTAATATTATCCTTAATTTCAAATGCCCCCCTCAGTCCTCCGTATTTACTGGGGAGTCAATAGCCATTCTTGAAGCTATTTTGTTTTCTGATTCACAAAACTTAAATAAGGTCGTTATTTTTTCGGACTGTTTAAGCACTCTGCAGGTAATAACTCAAAATCCGTTTCGAAGTAAATCAAGATTCCCTATTATTCTTAAAATTAGAGAAGCTTTATTTAATTGTCACCAACAAGGTTATCTCATTTCACTTGTCTGGATCCCAAGTCATTCTGGAATTCAGAATAATGAAATAGTTGACAAGTGTGCCAAATCTGCAACTCAATCTGGCTCCCTTTCCTATTTTTTTAATTTCTCTCACGATTTGAGCCCTGTATCCAAAAAATTTTTGTATAGTGCATGGAATCAGTTTTGGGATAAGTCAAAATTAATCAAAGGTGCATATTATAGTGCTATTAAACCTGAAGTCCCTGTTTCTCCATGGTTTTTCCGATTTCGTAATGCCGACCGCAAAGTTACGTCAGTCGTTTGTAGACTCCGCCTAGGCCACGCATGTACTCCATTACACCTGGCTAAGCTAAGAATTAAAGACAGTGCTATTTGTGAATGTGGTTTAGATGAGGGTTCAATGAATCATATTGTTTTTGACTGCCCAAAATTAAAATATTCACTATATGATATTATCCCTGATTACAATCCACGTCCAGTACATTTAAAAACTATTTTAACCTTAGTCTTTAGCCCGTTTGTTACAAAATTAGTTAAATTTATTATAGATAATAATATTAAATTGTAATGCAATGTAGGTTGTATCTTTGTATATATATGTATAAATATGTTTAATTTTTTTATTTTTATTTCTTTGTAGGTTCCTGTCGCATAACCATCTCTACGTATCACCGTCACTAATCCTAATGTAGTTACAGAAATTATCACTGAATCTTTGGCAATTTTTACCGCTCAGTCTCCCTCGATTTTTCTTCATTATACGCGACACTGGCAGAATGTTTTGTGCTTAAGCACATACAAAGCCATTAAAAAAAAAAAAACAATTAAATATTATTTATTATCCTACCCATTCAAATTAAGAGTAAATTAAAAGGATGTAGTGAAAAATAAAATATAAGGATGAATTTGAGTGATACTAAGTTAAATTAAAAGAAAACATATCAATACATCAATATAGAATAATTAGTACTTATGATGAAGCTACTGTTTGATAAATAATCAGCTAATAGTGTAAACAATAACAAACATATTACTTTCGGATTGGTCTTCTTGACCTAGGCTGAGGGACTTTACCGTGTTTAAGGGCAGAGGCACCAGAACTTGAAGCTGAAGCGTCACCGGAGGTCTGACTTGCCAATTGATCATCAGTGTGGGATATGGAATTAAGCTCGACCGCTGATGTAATGTGGTGGTGGTTTCCATCAGGCCCAATAACAACCATATGTCCATTATTGGTCCAGCTCTTTGAAATGCCGAACCGCTTTCGGGTTTCTAGAAAAATTTCATGAAGTTCTTTGGTGAGGAACTATGTATACAGTGTAAATAAATCCTGTGTATTTTAGTCCAGATTTAGCAAACCATACTTTATTCCTTATGGAAATATCTCTAAATTTGACCAGGATAGCTCGCGGCTTGTCAGGTTTGGTTTTACCCAGACGGTGGCAGCGACCGATATTCTCAACACTTAAGTCTGGAATTGAGATGTTCAGAAAGAACATCAACTACCACTGTGGTAATTTTCTCTGATTTTTTCTCCTGGATACCGTGAACAAGCAGTATTTTCCTCCAGGTTCTCATTTTCAGTTCATCACATTTGCCAGCCAATAGTAAAACTTGAAGTTGAAGGCTTTCAAGTGCATTCAATACAAAGGTTCGGAAGACACTGAATTGAGCTGCAATGTTGGATGTGGGACTTGTAGCTGGGATGAGATGAGGCTTGAAGGTTCTTTTGAAATTTACTCATTTTATTTTCAAAGTGTCCTCCCAGCTCCTAAACACACCATGTGTTTAAGAGATTCCATAGTGTGTTGAGATTTTTTGTTAGAATCGATTTGTGAGGTTAATATTACTAAGTGCACTAGGATGTTAACAAAGGATTTTAATAGCTTTTAGGTAAAAGAACTTTTTTTAAAACATTACAATAATTATACTTTGTTATATTTAGATTTGTACGTAAATTTAATTGAGAGCATAAAAACATAGGTTAACTGTTTAGCAACTACCCATCGAATTTGCATAATAGGTAATATTTTTTTAAATTTCAATTGCATAGCGATGGATACAAGCAATAACAACCAGTAAAGCAATATGTGCTATTTTTGTAGTAATGATAAGGTCATCAAAGTTTTATGTAAAGTTTAGGACAAATAATTTCTTTTATTAAATCCTTTTTTTTTCTAAGTGGGGAGTATTGTTGGGGCATAGATACACGTGTGACTCAACCCTCACGAGGATAGGTTCTGATTGTGTAGACAGTGTAATAAATAGTATTATTCAGTAATAGTAAGCTGGACGTTAGATAAACAGCCAAAAAAATAATTATGAATTTACACTGTTATAGCACTTATCAAAAAATCATACAATTTGGTAATCATGTCATAAGAATCAATACATATAAATAATAAGTTAGCAACACTATTACTTTTTATGTTATTCTAAGACTGTAAGTAACCACTGTTCCGATAGACTTGAGCCAGTTGTCAAGCGGAGCTCGCCTGGTGAAGATTATAGCTGTAACTGTGCGTTATCGGTCCCATGTAGATGACAAATAAAGCAAAATAAAATGAATTACTCTTAAATTGTGCTAATAGTTATTGTTGATAAATAAACATCACTTTTAATTACAAGATATTTTTATTATGTATAGAAGAATAAGTTTACGGGCGGCGCTTCGTGACGTAAACCTAACACTAACCTTTTTTTTTTTTTTTTTTTTTTTTTTTTTTTAATGTGGGAAATGCATTTACGCATACCCCTTGAAGGGGTTATGTGGGACTCCCAGCGATAAGCGCTGGACTACCGCACTAAAACCCACCACCGTCCATGCCGTATGTTAGGCGCCGCAGGAACGCGTTAGCATACTACTGCGGACGCCTCGGCACAACCACCCGTCTGCGGGTACAAGTACCCGCAGTTCAAACCCGCCCATGGGCTCGCTTTACCAAGCACCTAACCGAGGGGGGATGCCAGGACATGTCTACTGAAACACCCAGCCCCCGGAGGAGTCAGAAACGGCCCATATCCCTCGAGATCAGGTCGCTCACAAGTCATCTCTGCTAACAGAGGAGTACCCGGAGCGACCCGTACCTCCGGCCACCGGACCCCCCTGGACTTAACCGCCGTCTGCGACGCCCAGGGTACGAACGTTGGAGTTTAAGGCCCGCGCCCGTCACGCCGGCGCTCCGCGACTTCCGCGCCCAACCTTGGCGCAAACCTCTGCGCCGGCCGCCCGACCGCTCCTCCCATCCCGGATACGCTACTACACCGAGACAGGAGTCGACGGCGAAACATCCAGCGCAAGAGGCACTCGCGCTTACGCGCCTTTCCATGACGCTTTCACGCCCACGCATCAGATATGTCCAACTGCCCCCCCGATCATGGAGTACGGTTGCGCCACTGAGTGGCTACCCCACGAACGGAGGCGCAGCGGGACACACAGAACTAGACGCTGCAACGCAGCCACCGCCCACTGCGCCTACGCGCCCCTCTTCTGCGGATATTGGCCTCCGGATAGTAATAGTGGAAAATTACTATCCGTAGTTGCCCAGGGTGCACCGGCCCACAAAATGGTGGGCTCTCGAGGAGGTTTCCGCAGCTAGCACCCCACCTAACACTAACCTAACCTAACGTTATGTTGACATACCTACGTGGCAACTATTGTAAGGTACACATGTGACTTTAACAATAGATAGTAAATTAAAGCTATGTAATAAAAAAAATAATTGTATTAGCAAATAACAAACAAATGCTAATATATAACGCAAATAAATTGAATAGCTAAAACATTTGTGCAGCGCGATTCGCGATCGCTACCAGTAGCCATTCCAGGATGTGTTGTGTTAGCCGCAGGTATGAAGTCTAGCTGCACTAGTCGTTTGTCCACATTCCTCTCTATTCTACTTAGCTACTGCTAAACGCTTTCAATGAACCTTCCGTTGTAATACACAAATAAATTATTTTGATTACAAGCAGAACTTCTACATAGTATAAATGACTCAAACATATCCATTTTTATATCGGATTGTAGAAAAAATATATATTGCTAATAATAGAGATATACCAAACGACAATTTGGTTCAAAACAAACCTTTTTAGAGATCATTTGCAACTACAGCTAGCCTTGCTTTAATCGAAGTGTTAAACAATAAATAACTAAATTTAAATATCGTATGACAATATAATAACTTACTGTGTTGTAAACTAACAACGTTTGACTTCTAGTAGTGTTGCACTACACTCTTCTTATTATAACATTTGTTATATTATAAACTACCCACCTTAGCTTTGCTGAAGTATTCGATTTACTTTTATGTTTAATTTTTTAAATATTTTGTTGTATCTATAACGGAGATCCATACAAAATTTCATCCCCTATATCAATCCCTAGAAGCCCTTTTTTCGCGATAAAAGGGCTTAGAGGGATTGAAATGGTAAACTACTGGACCGATTTCAAAAATTCTTTCACCATTAGAAAGCTACATTATCCCTGAGTAACATAGGCTATATTTATTACAAGAAAAAATTAGAGATACCCAGAAAATCTCACTAAAACCAACCCAAGGTGCAAAAAAAATAGCCATAAAATATCTTTCATATGCGATGCGAAAAGTATTGATGATAGAACAAAAAAATGTTCTACAATATTATAGAACGTATCAATATCTACAAAAAACTCCGCGAGACCAAATATCCAAATATTATAGTTATGTCACTATAACTACTTTTTTATATTTTAAATGTTGATAAAATGCCAATCAAAATCAGACCATGTTTTCTATAACTTTGTATTAATCCTTATCCAAATAAATTATTTCATATTCAAGACAGTTTCAATACCTCTAAATTACTTTTTGAATTATTAAAATCTGACCTTCCATTCAAAAGATATTACGAAATTAAAAATATCAATATAAACAAAAAATACACGCCGACGCGACGCGACGGGCCAGTGTGGTTCTATCTCGGTGATACTCGAAGTGCAGCGAGTGGTAGCGAGTAACGCCGAGGTAGAGGGGCACCGACATGCGGGAGAGCCAAAATGTTTTAAACTAAATATTCCACCCGTGCGAAGCCGGGATGGGCCCCTAGTAAATAATAAAGTTATAAATAATAAATAATAAAGTTATAAATAATAATAAAGTTAAGACGTTAATGTCTACTCGGGAAGTCCGAGTTCGATCCCCCACACAGGCACACACCTCTGACTCTGAGTTATGTGTGTTTTAAACAATTAAATATCACTTGCTTTAACGGTGAAGGAAAACATCGTGAGGAAACCTGCACTCCTATTTATCGAAGCTTACACTTGTGACTAAGGTATAGGCTTAAAGACGTCTTTTATTCAAATAAAACATTTTTAACAAAAAATTGAACCGACTTCAAACTCTAAAAAATGCACCACAAAGTAAGAAATAATTAGCTTATTTATTAACCTCCCGTTAATAGGATAATAAAATACAATAATTGATATTTTTGTAGTCGGTGCCAGCAATAGTACAGAAAGTAGTAGTATAATAGTACAATCGTACACACTATTTCGTTACAGGTTTATTCCACCTATTACTATTTTGTCTCACTACACGTCTGTTCACCTGGCTGGGCTGCATTTTTTAGAGTTTGAAGTCGGTTCAATTTTTTGTTACAAATGTTTTATTCGAACACCTATCCGGAAAATGTATAAGTCGATTAAAGTATTAATTTTATTGCCGTTACAAATGAGAGGGTAATTAGGATTTAGAAGAAATTTAATAAAGTATTTTTCTAAATAGATATTAAAGACTAAAAGAATTATTAATATAATTCTGATGTTTAATACGCTTGTAAAGTTTACATAAGTTGACAGACGCAAGAGACCGCAGGCTTGACTATTTGATATTAATTTCAACTTGATACCTCTCAGGAATGGATGGACCGTTAAAAAGACCGAGAAAAAGGGTCTTGACGGACAAATGGATAGAAAACGATGTGATCATATAAGTGTTCCTTTTTAAGGTACAAAACCCTTAAAATTGTTTTACACGTTTGCGGACGCGCAGGCTTACCCTTCAATATTTTTTAGCACTCTAGAGGCACAGCTGCTTTAGCAGACGAATTTTCATACTACTGTCGTATAGTTCACTATCAAGTGCCCCCAAATCGAATTATTCAATTTGCTACGTGTCACATAACATATATTTTTACAACTTCAAAAGTATTAGTCGACCATTAGGAACATTAGTGTGCTCACTCACAGTGACACAGCTGTCCTAGCAGCGGCAGTCTTATGGCGATTTGTTCATTTGGCCAGCAAGTGCGCCGCTCAGTGATGTATTGAGAGTGTTTTGTGCACGCCTTCCGATCAACATAAATTACGTATATATTTTAGTTTTCTACATCAAAAGTAGGATAGACCTTCGCTGCACTAGTGGTCTGGTGACCAAGTCCAGTAAATGCTGTAGGGGTCTGACCTAGTCCAGTAATTGCTGTAGGGGTCTGGTGACCTAGCCCAGTAAAGCTTAAGCTGTAGAGATTAAGATAATTTGTGCCCGAGAACGTGCGAATATGCGTTGAATAGACTAATGTCAGGAAGGACGAGCGGATGTCCTTGTGATAGTGCGGTTCAAAAATGTAGTATCGCCCGAGGACGGTCGCGCGTCAGAATGGCCGTGTCAGAAGTGTAAGTTAGCCTTAGGTTAGGTTAGCCTAGTGTTAGGTTTTTGTTATGTCAGTTTAAATTTAGGTTTAAGCAGAGAACCTGGATAGTAGAGGCGAGTGTCGTGATCACTTAAAGGAGTTTCACTGCTTGGGTTCCTGTCATAATAGTTCTTGTCAGAATAGTACGTGATAGTAATGTGTAGTTATATTCTGACCGTATAGCTTTGGAGATAAGCCATTCCTTTTCAATTAGTTTCCGACATATACATAACTATAACTGAAAAAAACATAGGTACTAATAACATGTGATAGATGTTGCTACCATGGTTAGGTTAGAGCACATAATAATTGACACTTGTCAAAGTTTTTATTAGTATTTTAAAAAATTATTAGTGTCTTATCTCTAGTTGTACTTCAAAATTGTCTATATGTTTCATCATAATATGAAATTCTACTCTAAACTCCTTGTCGTAGGTGAAGCTGGTCGCTGGGTTGATGCGGTACCGTCGCAGGATGCTCACCAGCATCACTTTCAGTGACAGCATGGCGTAGCGGTAACCTTCAAACAATAAAATATGCATTAGAGTCCATAACAATAATTATGTCTCAGATACTTTATTTTTATGCAAAAAAATATTTCGTAGGTTATATCTAAATAAATCTCCGGTACAGGAGATCTTTGTCCTTTTCAAAGTTTTCACTATTTTTGAACTCTGTGTCATTATTGCAATAATTATTTACTAACCGATACAATTTCGGTTTCCATAGCTGAACGGCATGAAGGCGGAGAGCTGTTCCGGAGTGGCGGTCAGGAACCGCTCCGGTCTGAACTGGTCTGCGTCTGCGCCCCAGTACCGAGGGTTGCGATGCATTCCCCAGATGCTTGTAACGACCTCACAGTTTTGAGGAATGACTAATCCTGAGGCTAATAGACATAACATTTCTGTATAAGTCTTATGATTAATGATAGAAGTACACAATACACACTAAGTTACAACCTCGACAATATGTAAATATTCTTGTAGATTCAGCATTAGATTTTACATCAACGAGTTTTTGCTTCAAATAATAGTAATGGGTCGATTTTAATAAAATGCTAAGAAATTAAGGAAATTAAAAGCATCAACATTTATATAGTGATTGACGATATCATGTGGCATCATTGTGTCAGCAGGAACGTAATAGTCAATGTAGGTACATATTGTCCACATACAATCATTAAATGTTACAATCTTGTAAGTACGTTTAAATAACAATTTGTTTTGTGAAATCAAAAAAGTTCCTTACGTAATTCTACATCTCTGTCACATTTCCTCACAATGATGGGTACAGGGGGGTACAAACGAAGTGATTCCTTCAAAACCGCATCTAGGTAACTCAGTTTTGATATATCTTCCATAGTAATTTCTCTATTGGAAGCTCCAAATACTTCGTGAATTCTGAAAAGCGATTAACGTTAAAAACTACATCGTTAAGATTATTATTATTTTCTTCTGAATGGTTGAAGCAAAGTTAATAGGCTCACTTGCGTCGCTGCTCACGCACTACTGTAGAAATGACAGACGAATCGTATTGAACCGCCTATACCTACTACAAACCGGATTTTAAGAAAATATTAAGAAAAAAAGGTAGAATTCAATTATATTCAATTAAATAATAAATAAAATTTATGGATATAGGAGACGAAAAATCATTTACCTAAGTAAATATTCTAAAAGTAGATTTTAACCCTTAATTAATAGCATCTAAAAAGTAACGCAACGCGTGGAGTGTGTGACACCCCAGATTTGCGTGCAGAAATAGAATATGATATGACATGAAAATGCGATCGAAACTGTAGTACCAAGTTACCACAATAATACGCGAGCGTTTGGCATAGTTTTAAAAATTACTAAGCATTTTCTTCAATTACCTCAACGAACTAGATTAACTTACCTGAATTTAGAACTACGTAAAACGGAGCGTAGGGTGTTGTGGACACTGACATAAATTCACAACACTAAGAGACGCTACTGAATCACGAAGAACACGCAAATATTTACATAGCTAACGCAAAAACGTAAGGCGGTACATTGAGTACCGCTGCAAAGCCATTCACTTCCACTAGTAAATCTCTATGCGTATCAAATAAAGTTATTTACATCTTAAAGTTATTTGGGCGATATGAACACTTAGTGGAATGCACTGAATATGTCAACACTTATCGCTTGAAATTGTAAAAAGAGAATAGAAACATAACGTTTGCAACTTGGCTAGGCTCCCAGATCCATCAGCATTGATTTGATATTATAATAAGGAATGCTACTACAAATTGTACAAATAATTTCGAACATCGGATACATACTCATTGTAAACCTTGTCCTGTACGTCATGGTGGTGAGCCAGCAGAAGTAAAGCGTAACAACCAGCAGTAGCAGAAGTGTCCGTGGAAGCTAACAATAATACTAACGACTCTTCAAGCAATTCCACATCAGTATACTGATCGTTACCAAAATATTCTATTAATAGATCCAAGAAAGTCTCTGAGTAAGTTTTTGTATTTTTATCTGTTGAAAAATATATAAATAATTTGTGTATCCTTTATATATTTAAGTTGTTTGTGGTGTACAATTAAGATATACAAGTAAATAAATAAAATACAACAATATTCTAGTTATCTTTATACTTACATTCGACATCTTTAAGATTATTATTGTCTGAAGTTTTTAATGCTTGCAATACTCTTTTTCTTTCAGTAATTAACTACGGAAAAGATACTTCATTAGTATTTAGCATCTTAAAAATTAACGTAAGATATTATAAGATATGTTATTATTTACATTTTTACTAAAATCATGGATTATTTTCTTCGCATTTGTTTGCTTCTTGTACACTGGCAATAGCTCGTAAATGGTATCCAAGTGGAGCCAAACTTGACAGAAACGTGCTGCTATATTTTCAAAGTATTCCACAAATGCAAGGAAAAAAGGATGATTCTTCTGAAGATTTAAATCCTCTCCGAATAAAGTTTCTGGAAATATTTAAATAATACAATTTCTGATAACAAAGTTAGAGATTGCTTTTATGCGTCGAATATGAGTAGACCCATATCATTATACCATGACAAAATTTATTTCAATAACATTCAACAATTTTCGAGTGAGGTTTGAAAAAAATGATGTGCTTGGTTTTTTAGCTAGTGGTGACGTTTTTGAAATAAACAGTGTTGCTAGAAATGTTAACAAAAATTCTTACTACAAGAAGTATTCAAGGTGTAGGAGGAGAAATAATCCCAGAACGAAAAGTCTCCCTTCCCTGCAACAGAAGCGAGCTTCTCCACCGCAGCGCTGCTGTTGCGCACAAACACTTCGAAGAAGCCGTCGACGTGCTTCGGAGCTGCTGCGCGCGCTACGACCTTACGACGAGAACGCCAGATATTTACTACAAAGCAGAATCATTTCAATATTGTGCGTTATAAAAATGTGACCAAGTTTAAATAAATGTGTTCTGGTTGAACATCAAGTTATTTGAAATAGTCGATGGAACTTATATATTTTTAGAAATATGAATATAATAAAATATATCTAAACACAAACCTGGTGCAAAAATCGTCCCGTTTCCGATGAGGTGATGTGTGAAATTCATTACGTATCCTTTCTCCATGCAAAGTTTCAACACTGGCTTTGCGGCTTTTGGATCAGTTATACCTAAAAATATGTTATTCAATTTCTTTATTTTATTGTCAATTTAATCTACTCTTTCAATTTTTTCTAAATAAACTAAATATACCTACAAAGTTACCTATAAAATTATAATTTGTTTATTATTTTTACTACTTATCGTTTTCATTTACATCTTTAGGTACTGAACGGTTTAAGTTAAAACATCAAACCTCGTTTGACGTCGTATGGATTCAAAGTTTGATCTACCTAATATTCAATATTATTTAGCCTTCGTTTTATTTTAATAAATAGTTTACGGAAGATACCTGAATATAGGTAATTGCCAAGCCAAAAAGTAGCTACGCCATGTTTGTTTCTATATGATTGTTGGGATATATCTTGAATGCGGCGCATTAAATCTAAAAAAGAAATTTATGAAATATTAAACAAAAACCTTAATACTGTAATCTTACACCATGATCACAAGTCCAAGACACTGTTTTGGTTGGTTTGGTTAATAATAATGAGTCTAGTTGTAAGATGTCAGATCATGTCATTGCCAACGCATTTGGCATCTCCTTACTTTATGCATTGAGTTCACAAAATACTACATGTGCTACGACTACATTCCTACTACACCAGATAAAGAAACTAGATGAAGATTATTTGGATTATAAAAAAAACGAGTTCGTCCGCGTATGACGTATCGCGCAGATGTATCTGTACGTGTACACCTCACCACATGATCTGGTATATTGAAGTAAGCAAACAAACTGAAAGAACTCTTGGTGCCCATGGTCGATGTTAATTATTTTATTATAGAAACTAACGTGGTAATTAGTCATTTGTAAAACTATGCCAAACGGTAACACTCACGTATTATAGTGGTAACTTGGTACTACAGTGTTCACCGAGCGGCCACCGCGAGCGTGTCCACTGGCTGAAGAAGACCGCCCAATGCGATCGAAACTGTAGTACTGAATAACTGAGTGTTACCGTTTGGCATAGTTTTAAAAATAGCCAATTATTTACCAAATATTTACAAAAAAATTTACTTAACTACTTAATTATTAATTACTAGACTAAACTTATTAAACCTATAGCTTCCCGATATACAATATTACTTTCGGATATTGATCACATATAGGGTAAAGGCACCAGTGGTCAGCCTCATAACGACTTTTTAAAGTTTGAACAGCGGGCATTTTTACAGGATTCGTCGGATAATGAAACGTACGTAGTACATGATTACATTAATTGTTCATTACAGTTTTTAAACATCATATGTTTAAAAGAATCTTTCTTTTTATAAAATACTAGAGGGCTGCCCTCGCTTCGCTCCGGGTATTTAAAGCAATATTATAATTTTAATATTGTCCTTAAATTGTCAATGTATAATTGTGTAGTTTTTATTATTTGAAAAATGAGAGAGAGAAGCAAAAGTTATAAAAAGAAAAATAATAGAAACTAAAATAAAAGAAAAGCGACAAATGATAAAAGAGGGAGGACAGAGCAGAACTAAAATTGAATGGGTAAAGGAGAGAGAGAGAGAGAGAGAGAAAGAGAAAAATTATTGAAAGAAAGAAAGTGAAAAGAGGCTAATCATTCTGAACAGATAAAAATAAAAATTAAAGAGATAAAATATATATATATACATTTATATATACACTTCTCTCAGTGAAAGAATTTTAAAAATCGGATTAGTAGCAACAAAATGACCATATTCTATTAATTAAAAAATGTATATGGCAACATTAAATCACCTTTGTCACTCACAAATAGTGTAGTTTTCTATCAGTGAAAAAATTTTTTAAATCGGATTTGTAGTTCCTGAGAAACTCTTCAATTTACAAAATGGTCACCTTATGGCACTTAAATGGCCATATATTTTTATTTAGAGTATTTATGGCAACACCACATAGCCTATGTTACCCGAAAAGGATGTAGCTTCCTATCGGTGAAAGTATTTTCATAATCGGTTCATTACTTTTAGAGCCTATTCGCAACAAACAAACAAACGTACAAACATACAAGCACGCAAACATACAAACACGCAAACATACAAACATACAAACACGCAAACATACAAACATACAAACATACAAACACACAAACATACAAACATACAAACATACAAACATACAAACTCACAAACATACAAACACACAAACTCACAAACATACAAACACACAAACATACAAACATACAAACATACAAACATACAAACATACAAACATACAAACATACAAACATACAAACATACAAACATACAAACATACAAACATACAAACATACAAACATACAAACATACAAACATACAAACATACAAACATACAAACATACAAACATACAAACATACAAACATACAAACATACAAACATACAAACATACAAACATACAAACATACAAACATACAAACATACAAACATACAAACATACAAACATACAAACATACAAACATACAAACATACAAACATACAAACATACAAACATACAAACATACAAACATACAAACATACAAACATACAAACATACAAACATACAAACATACAAACATACAAACATACAAACATACAAACATACAAACATACAAACATACAAACGTACAAACGTACAAACGTACAAACGTACAAACGTACAAACATACAAACATACAAACGTACAAACGTACAAACGTACAAACGTACAAACGTACAAACGTACAAACGTACAAACGTACAAACGTACAAACGTACAAACGTACAAACGTACAAACGTACAAACGTACAAACGTACAAACGTACAAACGTACAAACGTACAAACGTACAAACGTACAAACGTACAAACGTACAAACGTACAAACGTACAAACGTACAAACGTACAAACGTACAAACGTACAAACGTACAAACGTACAAACGTACAAACGTACAAACGTACAAACGTACAAACGTACAAACGTACAAACGTACAAACGTACAAACGTACAAACGTACAAACGTACAAACGTACAAACGTACAAACGTACAAACGTACAAACGTACAAACGTACAAACGTACAAACGTACAAACGTACAAACGTACAAACGTACAAACGTACAAACGTACAAACGTACAAACGTACAAACGTACAAACGTACAAACGTACAAACGTACAAACGTACAAACGTACAAACGTACAAACGTACAAACGTACAAACGTACAAACGTACAAACGTACAAACGTACAAACGTACAAACGTACAAACGTACAAACGTACAAACGTACAAACGTACAAACGTACAAACGTACAAACGTACAAACGTACAAACGTACAAACGTACAAACGTACAAACGTACAAACGTACAAACGTACAAACGTACAAACGTACAAACGTACAAACGTACAAACGTACAAACGTACAAACGTACAAACGTACAAACGTACAAACGTACAAACGTACAAACGTACAAACCCACAAACACACAAACACACAAACACACAAACACACAAACACACAAACACACAAACACACAAACACACAAAGACACAAACACACAAACACACAAACACACAAACACACAAACACACAAACACACAAACACACAAACACAAACACACAAACACACAAACACACAAACACACAAACACACAAACACACAAACACACAAACACACAAACACACAAACACACAAACACACAAACACACAAACACACAAACACACAAACACACAAACACACAAACACACAAACATACAAACACACAAACACACAAACATACAAATCTTTCCTCTTTATATAATAGTATAGATATAGATATATTGAAGTTCAAACAAAAAATGGCACTTCTTGCCAGTGGTCAGCCTCTAAAATCCAATAATCAATCTCGATGAACCCAATATTCAGCCGTTGATAACTATGAATAAGCAAGATATCAAAATGAGCATTATTTATATCAAAATCAACAATATTATCTAAGTCACTCTTATCAACCGACTTCAAAAAAAGGAGGTTATCAATTCGGTTGTATTTTTTTTTTTTTTTTTATGTTTGTTACCTCAGAACTCCGTCATTTATGAACCGAATCGAAAATTTCTTTTTGTATTTGGTAGAATATGCTTACTGATTGGTGCCATTTTTTCAAAATCCAGTTCTGATGATGGCGTCGTTGAGGAATTGAGAGAACTCCTCAAAAGTTATAGGCACACATATAGTAATTTTTTTGATATTTTGAGAAAGGTTACAAGCATTTGCATTCAGAATTTATCATTTGATGAAGTGGAACTGATGAGGAAGACCACAGATAGCCATTATATGGTTAAGATTATAAAGCAACTATTATTATGAGGAAATTTAAAAAATACTTATCATGTTGATGTTACCAGTAGATTCTTAGACCTTCCGGCTTCATCTACCATCAGTTGATGATGACGCCGGAAGGTATGTACTGGAACACAGGCATGGGACAACGTAAACTAGTCGTGTTTGGGTTTAATGGAATTGTCTTAAAGTGTACTTTGGCTGTAAGTAATTTTTTTAATGGTAATGTTTGTCTGTCTATATCGTAGCTCCCGAATAACTATACCGATTTTAATGCGAATTTTTCTGTGTGTAAACAGATGGGATTAAGATGCCATTGTTTTACAAGTTT